>JAMZEH010000029.1:1367500-1650109 GCA_024699665.1 Ostrea denselamellosa | reverse complement strand
TCAAATGTAAGACAGCAAGCACTGGAGGCTATAAAATACGTGTGCAACACGCCATCGCAGCTTTTTATGTTTTTATCATACTGTGCAAAAATAGATGAAGTGGACTGTGGATATTACATAAGAAATGGAAGCCAAAAACAATACAAAAGAGTCAATGGGATTGCAAAACAAATTAAAATACGAAGTTGGCCAAGGCAATTTCGGAGAGGGATTGCTCAGTGGTATGTGTCTAATCCACAATATCAAGCAGATATTATGCTTTTAGCCAAGCATGTCACCAAATACCAATGTCGACACAAATTTACCCACAAAAGAGTCATCAAATCATGTCACCCAAAAGCTAGAAATGAAGAAATGAACTATATTTTATGCTATGTTGGTAAAGGACTTTCAAAAGCAAACCAAAAATTTCAAACTGCAATAGCAAACAGGCGAATTATCGATAGAGTTAAAGATTATTTCACAGACTTGGAAAGCCTGAAAAATGAAACTAATGTTGACTCAGTGGTGAATGCAATCAACAAGTGGGATCTTTCATGGGAACACATACCAACAAAATATTTGAAATATAGTAAGATTTGGAAAACTCTGTTGATGAGAGAAATGCCATTAATGGCTTTAATTAGAAATCTGGGAAAAGCAGGGTCTGTGGGACTTCTTATGCCAGGAAGTGAAGAAGAAAATAGAGTTTTTGAAAGACTTACTAACATTGACATTGTTACTGGTAGCAAACTGCATCCCATAGATATCATTTCAGCATTAATTGGCTACAGAAGGGGAGTAGGATGCAAGAGAAGGACCTGGCCCATCAATGAAAGGATTGTGAAGGCCCTTTACAGAGCATACATGAATAAATTATCAGTACGCCCCTCAACAGATAAAAAATTGCTGATTGCAATTAATATCAAAATGAAATTTGATAAAAATGTTGTTGGAAAACAGTGGCTCACCTGCAAGCAAGCTGCTGTTGCATTGGCTATGATGCTTACAAAGAATGAAAGAGCTGCTGAAACTGTGACATTTGGCCATTTGGTACGAAGGTTTGATTTTCCAAGACATGATGAGGGTATTGAAGATATTGAAACTGCATTAGAAAGAATTGTTTCTATACGAGAGGAAGGAAATGCACCTTTGTCATTTAGTGCACCATTCATCTATGCCACAGGCAGAGAAAAACCATTTGATGCTATCATCTTAATAACAGACAAAGTTCCCAGACCAAAAGTCCAAGAAATCCAATCAGCTTTTACTAATTATAAACAACATCATCCTACAGCCAAATGTATAACAGTGCACTTTAAACATAGTGAGACCATTGCAAACCCAAAAGACATTAGTATGCTGGATGTTATTGGAGTGGATGCATATGCTGTTGAAGTGATGCAAGATTTTATTTTAGGGTACCATGAGGACATGAGAAACATTATCCAAGGTGTTGTAGATTTAAGGGTGTGAAGGTGAATAGAATTGAATACCACAATTGACTTTTAAGCCATTGAGAATTATGTTTTACGATGAAGAGTCTGGAATCAAGAACTTATGAAAAGGCTAAGATAGCGATCAGTTAGTACTCAATCTCAAAATTCCTATAGAAAATACAAATTAGAGAGATGGACAAACACCAACCCCTAGACAAACCAGAGGTGGGATCAATTGCTTAGGAGGATGAAGCATCCCCTGTTGACTGGTCACACCTGCTGTGAGCCCTATATCTTGATCAGGTAAACAAAGTAATAAGCAGTCAGAATCAGTGTACCAAGAACAGCCTAACAATTTGGTATGAAATACATCAGATAGCATTTGACCTAATGGTAGGTTGTACTGGCAAACTAGATTGTTATAACAACCATAGAATTTGTGAAATGCTAACTTTAGATGAGACTGTAGAAATCTCAGTAACATCAACTTGTTTGTAAGTAGCCTGCTTCAAACTAAAAACTGATTATATCCTGAACAAACTCTTGCATATCAGTTGAGAGATATAAACACCATATGCAAGTGATAATAGAATATTGCTACATAAATAAGGGAAGATGACAATGGAGAAATCAAAATCATCCCATTTGTCATAATGTTGAGTTGTTAGTTTGCTGTCAGTATCTATTTTCAATAAAACATCCAAGTACAAAACAGATGTGAAAGACTCGGTGGTGTCTTTTGTTTCAAATTCACTGGCGTATATCGAATCAATATATGAATGAAAATGATCATTGTTAATAGATAAAACGTTGATATATCTAAATGTTGATCTGAAGGTCACAGCAAGAGATAATATCTTCTCATGAAGAAGTTTTTGAATGAATTCTGCTTCATAAGAATATAAAAACAGGTCAGCTAACAAGGAGCACAAATTGTGCTCATGGGAATTCCAACAGACTGTTGGAAGACCTTATCACCAACGACTACAAAGATATTATCAATGAGGATCTCTAGCATCTTTTTAATATCAACTTCAGAGTACAGAGTGGTGTTAACATAATAATTTTTCAAATGACTGATCACTAGATATGAATATTTGTTTATACAATTATTATTGAAGAAGCAACTGTCTATGATGTCAAAGAGTCTAGTATTTAATTTCTCATGAGGTATGGTTGTGTAAAGTGTTGTAAAATTATGTTTTAATGTTGTTGATTTGATAAAAGTTTTGCATTTTGGAATTTACTAAAAGTTCTTGAGCATTTTTTAGAATCCACATTTGCTTTACACTACTTCTGGCATATGTAGTATGCTTTAAGATGGAATAGTATCACAGCTAATTTTTTATACCAACTTACAACTTACTTGTTTGACCATTATTACCACTAGTACTTCACTGTATTACTTCACACAATGGCACCTTTTTTTTTTTACACCAATGACACTTAAGATATCCAATACATGTATAATACTAAAGTTTTTCAGTTGTAGATCAATTATATATTGACAAGTTTTACTGATAGCTCACTTCATTCAACTTTTTATATGTTATAGCAAACCTCCAGGGTGAGTGAAAAACAGTTCATTATAACCAAATGTCATTATATCCAATAAAAAAAATTGCTGTTGGTCTTTGTCCATTGTCCATTAACAATTTTAACTTCTTGAAAACTACAAGACCAGTTATTACCATTTTTGATGTGAAGATTCTTTAATAGGAGAAGAGGAATGTAAATAGTGAAAATTTATGCTAGCTCCACCAGCATCTCATGGTTGGGGTCAAAACTGAAAAAAAAAGCCAAATTTTACAAATTTTCTTCTCCACTGTCCAGAAAAACCAAATGTATGGTTATGATATCCATGAAGAGCTATAACAAATTGTGAAATTCATGGCCCCTTTGGTCAGGGTTCCGTCTCTAGGTTGGGCTCAATATGGCCATATAGTAAAGATATATTAGATCTTAGAAAATTTTCCTCTCTACCCTTAGATGTGTGTGAGAGAAACAAAATGCATGGTTATGATGTCTTTGAAGATATCTATATAAACTATGACAATCATGGCCTCTGGGTTAGGGGTTTAGGCCCAAGGGTGCAGCACAATGTGCCTCTCTAGTGAAAATATATTAAATTGTAGAAAATCATTTTCTCTACTTCTGCAGCAGAAATTAATTTTATAGAAGGTGACTATTATTTTTGTGCAAAATGATTATGACGGTATCCATGGCCTTTTAATGATCAGGTCATTGAGACTTTGGGGATATTGTTATATTATAGTAAGTTATGTGTTCTGTTTTATAAAATGTACTTTAACTTACTGTGCATTGTAGGTTTATAGCAATATTTAGAAAAATGATAAAGCTGTCTACTTGAATTGGAAATTCCATGACACATGGGGCAGGGGTATTGAATTCCAGGGGGAGGGGGACGGCAAAATGGTCATAGAGTATATAATGCCTAATTGCCTAAGAAATCTTTTTTTCTTCTGATTTTCGATGAAAGATGATACAGCTATTTACAAAACTTATAATAATCGGGGGGGGGGGGGGGGGGGGGGGGCAGCAGCAAATGAATAAGGGCTGGTTCATATTTCCTTCTATTGTAATTGAATGGATATTGTATGCATATTTAAAAAATATTTTAAACTGTGAAAAAAAAAGACTCCAGAATGAGGCTTAAATGAAATTTAAGACTCCCAGATAGGTCTATATATGGGCTATGGTACTCAGGTGATGATCAAGGCTTGTGGGCCTGTTGTCAGTATATTCCTATCATAAGGGAATAAATATCACTTTGAAACAAGTGTGAATTCTTTTTTTAGTGTGTTTTACTGTATATTTTAGATTGTAAGTAAAAGATGCACAAGAATTATCAACATATAAATGTTAGCTGCAGAACAATAGTTCTTTGGATGAAAATGGGATATACCACTAACCAGAGAACTACAGTTCTACAGCGAGATGTAGTTACAATTTATTAATCTAAGTGTACTTTTTTAATTTTCTAGTATCTGATTAGAAAAAATTGAAAAGATTATAGTTTATTGCTAAGATCTATTAATATGAGTCTGTCCTCCATGAATTACTTGATCTTTGAGTATACACATTGTTTCATTCATTATTAGCTCAATCAAAACTTTCCATTGTTCATTGTTGGTGTTGTTTTCATCTTCTCCAGAACTACTGTGCCAATTTCAATAAAACTTGGCAAAAAGCATCCATGGGTGAAGGGGATTCAAGTTTGTTCAAATTAAGGGCAACACCTTTCTCCAAGGGTAGATAAAGCAAAATAGTGAAAAAATTCAAAGTTTGAAAATCTTCTCCAGAAACAATGGGTTAATGCCAATCAAACTAATTAATTGGTACAAATCATCCTTGGGTGAAGGGGATTCACGATTGTGTAAATGAAGGGTCATGCCCCCTTCAAGGGGGAGATGATCACAATAATGCCAAAATAGGGTGGGGTAATATAAAAATCTTCTCTAGAACCACTGGGCCAGAAAAGTTCCAATTTACAACAAAGTTTCCTGACATAGAACAGATTAAAGTTTGATAAAATCATGGCCCCTAGGGGTTGGGTGAGGTCACAATAGGGGATCAAAGTTTTACATGCAGAAATATATAAAAAAAATCTTTAAAATTCCTCTTTTCAAGAACCACTAAGCCAGAAAAGTTCAAATTTACGAGACAGCTTTCTGACATAGTGCAGATTCAAGTTTCTTAAAATCATGGCCCCCAGGGGTAGGGTGGGGCCACAATAGGGGATCAAAGTTTTACATGTGTATACAGAAGAAAATCTTTAATATGGGCCAAGGTGACTAAGATGAACTATGTGGCCCCATGGACCTCTTGTATATAATATTTTTGTCTTTCATTTGTTAAATCTATGCTCAGTGTGTGATATTTATTTGTATTAAAGATGGTGCAACTACAATTCACATGTATCTTGTACGAATGAATACCGACCTTGTACTTCACTACTAAACCAACAGAAATTATGCAATTGTACACAGACACATCCTATATTTGTTTACCTATATTGGTATATTTTGTAACAGAAGGATATTTGTATGTATGAAACAAAATGCCCCCTCAGGAAATTAAAATTTGTTGATATCATCAAAATTTCAGAACTCATTGTACATTTAGTCAATTACTATAGGTATTACTAATTCCTTATACATTTGTATATGTTCGTCATTTACAGACTGCCCGTGTATTTTTTGTGAACCATATGAATCTATTTATATACATAGTAATTATATTGAGATGTTAAAAATGTATGTAGTTTATAAAGAATATTTTCTAAATGAAACAAATTTATGAAAGTAACTTAACCATCCATTGATTTATTATGTAATTGTTTGCATTTTTTTTTATCTGAAAATATTTTTTATGTTACATGTAAGCATTTTGTCAGATCTAGAGGGGATAACATATCTCAATGGATAAAAGGAAATTTTAATGTGAAAAATAGTTTAAACATACAGGTTATCTGCACAAGTGCTCGACATTTTAAATATTTATAATATTAAAAAAATTGTCTTCCTGTAAACAAACTAGTTTATTTACAGGAAGACAATTTTTTTTATTATAAATATTTGAAACGTCAAGTGCCTATGGTTATTTGGTAATTGGAAAGTATTTTGCAAACTGAAATATTTCCAATGTTGCGATAGAAGTAGATGTCAACTTCAGTTAATGGCCTTCTTTTGAAGCTGAATACAAGCATTTGATTCAGTTGCAAAAGTGCATGTATGTATCTGGAAAGAATATAATTTAAACAGTCCAGACATCCTGGGACAGTAGTAAAGATTGTGCTTTGCAGTCAGTAGTGAAATGAACTGTCGCATTTATCAGACTAAAATCCTACCATTATGATAATTTAGTTGTGAATTTTGTTTTATTTACAAATATAACATGAATACCGAAAGAACCATTCTGTTAAAATTTATATTCTTGTTCAAAATTATACATGTGTTTCTACATACAGAATGTGACATTAAACATTGTAATATTTACATTTTCAATGTTTTTGCCTTATCTTTACCAGTTGAAATGATCGACATTTCCTCGTGAATGAGCGTATGAATTTTGATAAATATAGTATGACTATTTAATGGCTGGGAATATGGTTCAGAAATGAAAATAGAATGTATAATATAAGGTTAAATTTCATTTTTTTAAATCTACGAGTATGAACAGCAATGCTTCACGCCTGTATAATGTTTTTATGAAGCGCTATAACACACTTTGTTAAGTATATATGCAAACATAAAGCATTGCTGTTCATATTCTCATGTATTTTTCAAAAATAATATTTATTTCTTGATCAAAGTCCATAATCATTTATTACCAATATTGAAGAATTATGAACACTTGTATTTCTTTTTCATCAATTAAAGTTTGATTAATTTCTTTTCTACAGTGATATTGTATACTCGTGTTTTCAAGACTGCATATTTCCAACAACAGATCCGAAGAAAACTTATAAAGCAGTAACTGCAAATTGTAGAATGTTTATCATGGTAAAATATTTCTAAAAGCCATCGCAGTCAACCCATGGACCACACGGGTTATTCGGAGGTACATGCAGTATTGTCCTCGGTCAAAAACAATGGATTGGTCAACCAAAAACAACTTGCATATACTATGAAATGTAAAATATTCATTGAAATAAGAAGTCAGTGAATATTTATGTAATTTCTATGACAAGTCACGTATATTTTTCTCAACTTTTAGATACACGAAGTTAAAATCTACCTTCAACTTTTAGAAATTTTTGATAAGCTAGACCAAGCAATGTTGCTATCGGATATGCAAGTAGATACTCCTGTTGTTCGAGAAATTAACCAATGCCATTGAATATGGATAACCCGTTTACTCTAATTTTGCACACATTATTTCAGCACTGTTCCAATTTTAGCTCACCCGAGCAATCATCTCACTCTACCTTGATAATATTTTCTTGTTGTTCCTCTTGTCATTTTGTACTTAATCCCAAGAACAACTTTTCCAATTGCAAACAAATGTGGAACGATGCATGTTTGCTTGCAAGAATTGGGTTAAAATTTGTTCAGATGAAAAACCAAGTTCCATTCCAAGGGCATGAGCATTGGATCGTAGGAAGGTCACCAGTTGTACAGTTTTTAAAAATGCAACGCATCCTTTTCCCAATAATTTTTACTATTGCTGTTTCTATATTTATTACAAAGTCGACATACATTGTGACAATTTTTTTTAAAACCCCATTACTGTCGTACCCGCATTCATTGTTCACACAAAGTGAGTAGCATTAATCCAGGCATACTTTAACTAATGAAAAAGTAAAAACAAAGTTTATTTTGATAAAGCAACTCTCCACTGATGATTAAAGATGCATAATGATTGATTGATTCAACATCCCACTTTTTTAAATTTAAACAATATTTTATTCACAAAAAAGTGAATGGGATTGGGTAGCAGGCCAGAGCCTATTTTTACCCTCTCCCTACAACAAGGTCATAAGTGAATCTAACACATGCAATATATAACACATAACTTGTATACGTACAACTATACACATTATACACAAATATGAATTATATACACATGTATAAATGCATACGCATATAAAATACATACACAGATATATAACATCACACTTTCAAGAGAATTTTCTACTCATATCGAGAGGTTCCTTGTCACAGCAGGTGTGGCACAATACAACTCCATCCTTGCTCAAAGGCTGTAAATGCCAAGCATAGGCACATATTTTGCAGCCCTTCACCGACAATAGTGAGGTCTCCATATGAGTGAAAAATTCTCAAGCGGGACGTTAAACAATATAAAACCATCCAACTTTGGTTTGTTAGTATCATTAATGTAGTATTAGCATGGCAGTTGATTCAATTTTCAGCATGAAATGGGTGTCCAGGTAGCATAATGGTCAATGCACTCACTTCTTATCGCTGCGACCCAAGTTTGATCCCCATGATCGGCAATGGTTGTATGCTAGAGTACTCTCTGAGTACTCTGGTTTCCTGCCACAAAATAACCCCCTAGTGCCAATATCCATGCAAGTTGGTAAATAGCTAGTATATAGCTAATGGTCTGACATTAAAAATAAAGATTATTTTTTTAATTATTTCATGCACTAACAAGGACTTTCTGCTAATGAACAACATCCTCCTCCTTAATTAACCCACTATGTCTCCAAACTTATTTGTAGGACGAGCTAGGCAAATGTGTGAGCAGTGACCATCATACGAATCCGCGAGAACATGGAAGAGTGGCATAAATTCCCCAGAAGACCAATTGAAGTGTCAGTCAATGACATTTCGCCTACGTGCTGTTATCAAAGCTAATAGTGGGAATACCCGGTATTAATGATCAATATAATTTTTAACACACCCCTCTTCAGTTTCACATGTAACCGTACGGGCTTTCTTAAATTAAAGATCTCTGAATTAAAGAGATCATCAAATCATTTATACCAAGCTTTAAATTAATTTTTGTGAGCAATATTTCCAACACATTGATGCTCTCATCAATTGAACAGAGCAATAATTGAATTGAAGCACACATCAAATAATTATTGCTCTCATCAATTCAATTGAGGAGCGAATTAACAATTGAACTGAAGAGTGCAAAAATTCACTTGATGAGAGCAATAATTGAATTGATGATATCTTCAAATAATTAAAGATATTTTTAATTATTTTACTTTTATGATAATTTGGTGCTCCATATAGACAAGCACACCATGCACAAACAAGAGCATTCATGAGGAAATGGCTGTTATTACAATTCGTAAAGACATCAAAGTCAAATACACTGGAAATGTAAACATCAGTACTTTTTGGAATTTGCATTATCACTGAAAAATAATAAATATAATTAAAATTAATTAATTAATTTACAATGCTTTTGTATAAGGAATTAATGCACACATCAATTCTTTGAAAGATAGCAATTATTCAATTAAAGAGATCATTAATCTAATTGTGGATATGGTGAATTGAAGATATCTCTAATTATATAGTTGCTTTCTCTAAAAGAATTATTGTGCATATCAAATTAATTAATGATATTATCCATTCAGTTGAAGAAAGCAATAATTTAATTACTGCACACTTTAATTGAATTATTGCTCTCTTCAATTGAATTGTAGTGCAATCAATTCAATTGTTATCAATTCATTTGAAGAGAGTGACAATTTAGTTATAGCACACATCAATTCCGCAGAATAATTAATGCTATCATCAATTCAATTAATGTGCACAATAATTCAGAACTGTAGATATCATTAATTATTTGAAGAGATCTTTAAATGAATTATTGCATGCATCAAATGAATTGATGAAATCTTCAAATAATTAAAAATATCTTCAATTATCTTGAGTTCATGTTAATTTGGAACTCCATAAAAAAGTGGTTGAAATCTCCCAGAGTAAAGACTAAGTATCACACACTAGTATCTTCAGTATTTAGTCTCTAATATCAAGAACACTAAAAGCTAAATCCACAGGGTAACCATTAATGAATTCCATCATATCTTTAGCAGCACAAGAGTCTACTCCTTCCACTTCCAAAATGTCCAAGTCATTCTCTGATCCTACATGTTCTGAGTGACAGTACGTAATAATCACGCACTTTGCATTGGGATTATTTTCTCTCTTGTATTCTTGGAAAGAGTTTCTGATGGTAGTTGCTTCTTCTGCATCGACTTTTGATGTGAGGAGAATGATTCCATCGTATATCTCACTTTTCTGCTTGGCATGCATGAAAGGACAGCTATAATTTGGTTTGATGGTTTCCTCAGCAATCTGGTGAATACTTTCTAAGGTACTTTCAATGTCAAATGCACTCATGTTCCATGGCTGAATCTCAAATTTATTTGTCACTTCACCAAATACGACAGTTTCAGATTTGCTGGCAGTTTGGTGCATCACAACTGCCAGGGCAACTGCTGCTTCTTTGGTAGTAAGGCATGAACTTCCAACTGGCTTCTCCATCTCCATTGTTATATCAATGGCCAAAAGCAATCGTTTCCCTGTTGGTGGTAGTATATGGGAATGCAAGAAAAACTTATATAGAGCTTGCATAATTCTATCACTCACTGCCCATGTTATGTCCTCCCCCTCCCCCTTATTCTTCTTCTTTCCCCTTCTGTAAGCAGCTAGTGCAGTAAGTACATGGAATGGGTGTATTTTTGTCTGTTCCAAAATGGTGGGGTCATTTAGTTTTGTACAAACCATACTTTCTCCTTCACTGTTAGGCTGCAGTATACCAAGTCTTGTCATTTTTACCAAATTTCTTAAAAGTGCTGTCACTGGCATTTGTGTTTGAAGCAACAATGCTTCCCAAACTTCAGCTGACTCTAAAAATTTTGATGGGATATGCTCCCATGTGAGCCGCCATATCTTAATGGTTTTAATCACATGGTCCAAAGGGGCACGTCCTGATTTTATAGTCTCATAATCTCTGATAAAATCTTCACATTCATCAGAGAAAACTTTCTTACCTACTGAAATTTGGCTTGGAAATTTGGCATTTGCTTTTTTCAATCCTTTTGCCACATATCGGAAAATGAAATCAAATTTCTCATTTGGTGGTTTAGGATGGCAGGATCTGATCATCTTTCTATGGTTTATTCCATGGCGACATCTGTACTTTGTCACATGCCTTGCCAACTGGAGCACATCCTTCTGATATTCCTCATTTTCTGTGTACCAAGCAGCTATATGTCTTCTGTGAGCTCTTGGCCAACTCTTGAGATTGCAGGCATGTTTACAGTAAAAATGAAAAAGAAATAGATGGGATGGTGTTTTACAAACTTTTGGAAGGAGTAAATACGCTTGCTTAGAAACATTTTTGTCACTACACCTTGCACATTTTGCCAAAACATATACCACAGGATAAAATTTGCAGCACTTATGAGATCTTTCTTTCACCATTTTAATAATGGCTCCACCACTTCCACTTTCCAGAATATTGAAAAAGAAATAGAAGATCACAGAACATGGCACATAAACCATGTACATGTATACTGCATCAGATTTTGAGGATGAAATATTTATGCCTGTGTCATTACAACTTTACAATGTACTGGAATACACTTAAAAACAAAAAATATTCAACAGCTGATCTAATCCTAGAAATGTATTGAAGTTGAACATTGCATTTTCCTGACAGACATCTACACAGTATGTGTTAAGTTTGAAGATGGAGGACACTTTCAGAAAATTCACTTCATAGAATTTTCTGAGGTTGTGTTGGTTAACTGTAGATTCCCAACTATACACGAGGAATATGCAGGTTTCCAGATAATTCAGGGTTATTTCCCTCTGGAGAACTCTCGTATATAGAAAGGTGTAAAACAATGCATTTACCTGTGGGAGTGGGGAAAATATATATTTCCCCCAAACATAGCCATTTTAAATCAAATTTGCTGGTAATGAAACTTCATAATTTTAAGATAACTTTAATTTTAAGATAACTTGTCTTCAATTTGATTTCTGTTTTACCCCTGGTATATATATATATATATATATATATATATATACACACACACACACACACACACACGTGTGTGTGTGTATCACATAAATTTCAATGTGAACAAGACTGAGCTCTATACAAGGTTTGCTTCATTTGGGATCGATTTATGTCATGTGAAAGTATGTACATGTAACGGAATCATGTGAATGTGTGTTGAACCTAAAGAGGTACAGCAAGGGGAAAACTGACTTAAAAAGAATCAATGTACACAAGGTGAAGTTTACGATCCTAATAAGAGCAATTAACAGATTTATTTCATATATATGATATATGAAACAGCTTAAAGGCTAACAGAGAATATATGTTTGAATTGAATTAAAAGGTCATCTCAGTATTCATCTAAATAATAAGATACCAGTAGTTGTATTAGAAATAGATGTCAGAAGTTATCATTTATTTAGTATTGGAGTGCTGCTGTCACTCAGTCTCTGTTAATTAAAAAAGTAACAAATCAAGCATATGATGTTTAACTTGTTGACTTGATAAAATCATGAATTATCATTGTTTTATACATATGTATCTCAGTCTCTGTTGTAAATAACACATAAACTGTATTATGTGTAAATATGGTACATGCGCATTAAAGACGTATTTCTACGAGATGGCGGGGGCATATAAACCTCTCTAACACCAATGTCAATGCCGAAATTACAAGATTGTAAAATGTGTTGTAAACTTGTGCAAACATTTAACTGAACTTAACCAATCAATGGTGCAGAATATTAAGATAAATTTGTTTTACCACTTATAAATGAATTTCTAAAAATCTTTATTTCATTAAATAAAGTGCATTTGTCCGATTTCAAGTGTTATTTAAACTACATTAATCATTCCGATTCTTAAATTCCGTTCCGTTTTCCGTTCCGCGTTTTAGCAACACCCTTTTATTAGTAATCAAGCGAGTAAGAAAAAAAGATAATTTACACAATAACTTTATCTTTTCGTTGTTAGTAACTTGTGTAGATATTCTTACATGAGATATTACCGCGAATATTATATATTGTTAGACTCTAGGTCCATTTGTCAGCCATATTATGACATACAGTCGTACAGGGCAGTGGAAAGTGAAAGTACATTAACATTTTTATTTTAATATTTAGTCACAAATTAAATTAATAATATCCCGTTTAAATTTGTATACCTATTAATAATTCCATCCACATGGTTTTTAAGTACTTCGATAGGTTGTCTGTTGATTTTTCCACTGACCCCAAACATTAGAAATTTCCAAAGGCGTTTCTCAACTGATAGAGCAGCCATCTTTCTTTTTGTTTTTGTTTTTTTTCCCCCAGAGTATGGTGTGCAACTTTCGTCATCATAGACCCAATATGGTTTACGGTGTGACTGTTGAGACGAACGAAGACATTTAACATCTTGCAACATTTGATCCGCCTATTCATTTGGCGCAGGAATTATAACTCATATACACAATACATAAACTTGACAAATATGTATATATACAGTAATATAAAAGTATTTTCAATAAGAAATGAATAGATACGAAGATACAAAATAAATTATAAATGCATTTAGATATGTTGATCAGCAGCTGTTTTGATTTTTGTTTCATCGATTCATTAAAAGCTTAACCGGACCATGACACTTGCAAAAATAAATAAATAAAATAATAATAATAATTTAACGAATTCGAAAGTCCTTCAAATGTTGTCTTGGTTCAACCTACTACTTTCTGATTGGGCAATGTTCAATCACTTGAACCAATTTGCGGAAACTTTTCGGGAGATTACGCCAACTCCACACTAGACTGGTCCCCGCCCCCGGACTAACTCCAAACATCTGCGTATATCGCAATAAATAATAAGTACACACGCCAAGGAGGCAGAAAATGTGCAATTATAGATTTATTTTTTTTAAAAATCTTAATTTTCAAAAAAAGATTTCAGTAGATATGAACAGAAGATAGGCGGGTTTGAACTCAGGTTCACCAGCGTGATGCCTTCAACACTGAGCTATGATTACAGACAACTAAATCGATCGATATAAACAATTTTCTAAAGCCATTTAAATTGCCATCATGTGATGTAGCTCCGTGGGGATCCGGGTTGTTAGACGAGATCCTCAGTACCCCTTGCTTGTCGCAAGAGGCAACTAAATGGGGTGGTCCTTCGGATGAGACCGCAAAAACCGAGGTCCCGTGTCAGAGCAGGTGTGGCGCGATAAAGATCCCTCCCGGCTCAAAGACCATAAGCGCCAAGCATAGGCCTAAATTTTGCAGCCCTTCAACAGCAATGGTGACATCTCCACATGAGTGAAGAATTCTCGAGCTGGACGTTAAACAATATAGAATTAATCATGTAATAACATAGAACATGTGATGTAGTGTCATAAAGAGAATAAGCTTTGCTGTAGTGAGCTACCTTAAATGAATTTTAGTTGAGGAATACGAAACAGTTCTGCAGTGACGGCGACATTTCTCCAGAAGCACTATGGGTAATCATCATTTGTGCAGAGCAAATCACGTGACTTGCATATGTAATTGGAGCAAGCTCGTCGCGACGCAAGCTTCGTTCGCTAATATGTTTTACGGTGTGACCGTTGAGACGAGCGAGGACACATAACACTTCCCATCACAGTGTCATGGGATATAGAATACTTATCACAATTATTGATGTTTAAATTGTATTTTTGACAGATTGACGAGTTCATTCATTCATCGTGTGAGAGTTAAACACCTTGATAGGGTTACGATTATCGGAATACCCGGAGGAGAAAGGGTGTGTTAGATTGGTTTTTCTTGATTTGCGAATGAGTGCGCATGTCTAGCGCTGATTATAATAAGAAGCACCTTTTTTTAATATAACAAATCCCGACACCTTAGAGACGGACGTGAATGTCTTGCTTCGCAGCTTTGTTCATTTTCTGAAACTCATAAAATCTTCAGGATTTCTAGACTGTCACTTTGTACTTCGTTTGTTTCGGGTTCAGTTTATTTCATTTCTAGCAGTATTCGCTCATGAAATACAAAAAAATGTATTTTTGCTACATTGTATTTCGTTATGATCTCCCCTTAGAGAGGGCGTTGCCCTTCATTTGAACAAACTTAAATCCCCTTCCCCCAAGGTTGCTATTAGCCAAGTTTAGTTGAAATTGGTTCAGTGATTATGGAGAAGAAGCTGAAATGTGAAAGTTTGCTGAAATACGGACAACAGGTGGTCAGAAAAGCTCAATTGAACATCCAGCGAAGTTGAGCTAAAATCTTGATTAGGAAATAGATTAGGAAAACCAATCTTTACAAGATGTGGCTATTTAACTTTTTTTTTAAAAAGGTTATGTTTTGAACAGCTTTAACATGTTTCGGAAGGTCATTTCACAAACTGACTGCAGCCCAACTGAACGTCCATTCTCCAAAAGATTACGAATTCCTGGCACAGTAAGTCTCTGTGATGTTTCAGATCTTAGTGGTCGAGCTGGGGAATACATAAACACCAAAATTTTGTATCGTGGATGATAGTGCAAAGAAAGTCAATGAGCTGCGCTAAGATCCCGCGTCGTTGTCCTCGACTCCAGCCTGACTGCAGTGTTCTGTACTTTCTGTAAGCGGTCCAAGGTGGTTTTGTTGATTCCAAAGAGAAGAGAGTTCACATAAAGAAGTTTTGATGTGACAAGTGCATTGAGTCTCGTTCGGTTCTGTAGTTATGAAATGGGTAATGTGACCAATATTACTAATATGGAATTTAAAGTAGCATGTCTTCACAATAGATGACACGTGGTTATCAAAAGTTGTATAAGGATCAATGTGCACAATAAGATCTTTGACACGATGTAGCACAAATATTGTTTTCTCCAACTTTTAGGTGGTATAATGGAATATTGGATCAAGGATCACAGTTTACTTCTGAAGTGATGAAAGTGGTCACTCGCTTACTGTCTTTGAAGGGTATCACAACTACCCCGTGTCATCCTTTGTACAACGGGTTAGTAGTAAAATTCAATGGAACTCTGAAAGTATGTGTGCCGAGAGACCCAAAAACTAGGATAAACACTTTTTGCATATTGTGAAGCTCTGCGTAAAAGTCTTGGATTTTCTACTATTGAACTCGTGGGGATCCGGGTTGTTAGAATAGACCCGCAGTACCCCTTGCTTGTCGTAAGAGGCGACTAAATGGGGCAGTCCTTCGGATGAGACCGCAAAACCGAGTTCCCGTGTCGCAGCAGGTGTGGCACGTAAAAGATCTCTCCCTGCTCAAAGGCCTTAAGCGCCGAGCATAGGCCTAAATTTGCAGCCCTTCATCGGCAATGGTGACGTCTCCATATGGGTGAAAGATTCTCGAGCGGGACGTTAAACAATATTTAATCAATCAATGCTTTTGAACTCCTTTTTATGGACATTCTCTTCGCGGTCCAATGATGATCTTAAAAGTACTTTGGATTAAGGAAATTTCTGACGAAGAAACAAAGTCAACCTACCAATACATACCCGATTTGCTAGATAGACTTGTATTTTTTCCTATCAAGTCAAGCAATCTCTTAATGTAATAGAAAGGTCCATACACCACTTTACAGAAAATAGGACAGATTTGATTAGAGTTGACTTCCGAACAACGGCAACTCGTAGAGTCACTTTGTCATTCATACAGCGATGTTTTGACAGATATCCAAGAAACGACAAACCTAGTGAAGCACAAGATTGAGTTGTTGACGTTACCGGATCCAATACGACTGAAACCATTTCCTATTCCTTTCAACAATGAGGACGGAGAGGAGGTCGAGAAAATGCTGAAATTTAACGTTCTTCATGTTATTCAGCATCCATTGCCAGGAAAAAAGACGGAACCAATAGATTTTGCATCGACTTCTGCAAACTCAACAATGTGATTGATTTCGATGCGGAGCCTATTCCGAATCCTGACAGTATTTTCTCGAAGTTGACAGGAAAGCGTCACGTTACAAAGATTGATCTTAGTAAAGGATACTGGTAGGTACCTATGGACGATGAAAGCAAAGCACTTATCACCTTTTCTACTCCATGTGATTTATACCAATTCCGGACGATGCCGTTTGGTTTAGTGAACGCACCAGCAACGTTCAGTCGACATGTGCGAAAAACTGTTGCATGGTATAAACGAAATTGACAACTTCATAGATGATATCCTCTCCATAGATAGTTGGGGGAAACATCTTCAAGTTCTGACTGATGCATTAACCAGACTACAGAATGTTAGTCTCACAACAAGACCATCCAAATGTTTCACTGGTTATGACCAACTACACTAGACTGCTTAGGACATATAGTTGAAGGTCAACAAGTGCAGCCTGATCTGAACAAGATCGAAGCCGTGTAGAACGCACCAGTACCTACAACTAAGAAGCAAGTACGATCCTTTTAAAGTTTAGTTGCTTCTGCAGGGAATTTTACCCAACTTTTCCGTAATCACATCAACACTTTCAGATTTAACCAAGAAGGGAGAACCAAACAGGGTGAAATGGACTGATACCCAAAAAATGCATTTGACATGTTGAAACAGCTGTAAGTTCAAGACGAATTTTGAAATTACCAGACTTCACAAAGACGTTCATTCTTAGAACAGTTGCTGCAGACAATGGTTTAGGAGCTGTTCTTCTTCAGCAAGAAGACGATGTCAAGTTGCCAGTGGCATATGCAAGTCGCTAACTGCAAACAAGAGAGAAGTCTTATGCAGTCATAGATTGATTGATTGTTGTTTTCCGCCACCCTCAACAAATATTCAGTTATCTGGTGGCGTCCGGGTTTTCATTGGTGGAGAAGAGAACCCAGATACAATGTACCCTGTAAGAGACCACCGACCTTCTGAAAGTAAACTGGCAAACTTTCTCACATATATCGGCGCGAGCGAGAATCGTGAGGTGAGATACGAGAAGCCTTGTGATTTTGAGCGCGATGCTCTAGCTATGGAGGCCCATGCGTTCATAGAAAAGGAGTGCTTAGCAGTTGTTTGGGGAGTTCAGAAATTTCATCGGTTCTTGTTTGGTACGGAATTCGTGCTAGAGACCGATCATCAACCTCTTACTTATCTGAAGACAGAAAACTCGAGATTGATGATGTGGGCTCTTCAACTACAACCATATCGCTTTAGAGTAGATGCCATCAAGGGAAGCTGAAGCTAGAACGTTGGAGCAGACTGTTTTAATCGCCAGTGAGAGTAGTGGATACAAGATAAATATCAACGCCATTGTAAATACGTTTAAAATATTTTTAAATATTATTTGCTGCTTAGTGATTGTTGGTTTTGAAAAAAAATGTAAGCAATTTTTCATTAATGAACATTACAAACGAGGATCCCATGTCGCTGGAGAACTTTCGCTGCTAGGGCCGTTTGTAGTACTTCACCTACAACATGTCACCTCTCAATATGAGTGATAAATTCTCAATGGGGTGTAAAACAAACTCCTGCAGGGAAAAGGGAGACTAATTTATTTTGTGGTGGAACACCCGGAACACCTCGTTCGTTTTCAAAATGATACAGACTAAAACTTGACTAATGAAATCCTTCGTAACAAATCAAAAACAATCCCTGGAATATAATACAAATGAAAAATGAAAAATTATACAGTACAAATGAAACGTTTTGCAATACAAATGGAAATTATACAATATAAATGAAAAATTATATAATGCTGTAAAAATTCAAAATGAAGAATACAAATGGAAAATTATACAATACTATGGAAAATATATAAATACAGATGAAAAATTATACAATACAAATGAAAAATATACAATACAAATGGAAAATATCAAATATTGCAACGCTTGACATGTCATACTTCTAACTGCCGACCGATTAGAGAGGGAGAAATTGCTATGTAACGGGAAGCCGTGTGTACTGAGACTGAAATAAGTCTAGCTTCTCTCAGGGTACAAGTTCCATCGTCTTTATTAAAAGAACTCGCTGTCAATAGTACTTGGGATCACAAGGACTATCATACTAAATATGATTGATTGATTAATTAAATATTGTTTAATGTCCCGCTCGAGAATCTTTCACCCATATGGAGACGTCACCATTTCCGGTGAAGGGCTGCAAATTTTGGCATATGCTCGGCGCTTATGGTCTTTGAGCAGGGAGGGATCTTTTACGTGCCACACCTACTGTAATACGGGGACCTCGGTTTTGCGGTCTCATCCGAAGGACCGCCCTATTTAGTCGCCTCTTACGACAAGCAAGGGGTACTGAGGATCTATTCTAACAACCCGGATCCCCACGGGGTCATACTAAATAAATTATAGAATGCACTGTTTCCGTGTTATAGCGAGGTTCGGTTGTCATTCTCAGATTATGTTCAACACTTGTTTGAAATGAAAAGACAAAGGACTTTATCATAGCTCAATTGAGGTTCAAGAGTAGTCGATAACAAATAATGTTTTCCAATGAAAATGAATGTATATTCAAACGACGGGTGTAAAATACACGCAAAATAAATTACCAAAATTATGAAAAATAAATAGACACTGAAATAAGGAAATCTAAATTTATGATATTAACAAACTTCCATACACTGTCAAAAATATACACTGTTAATACATTAGCGGGCTTTCACACACCTCAAAGTAATTTAGTACAAGGCTAAAAATAAACAATGGGATAGTCTAAATATAAAACTACTCACTCTAAAAAATACCAAAGTAAGGGATATCCAATTTTACCCTGAACCAATGTAAACCTCGACTGTACTAAATATCTACATTTTTTTATCAAGAAAAATCCAACTGCTTAAGATTGTTTCCTAACACTACGTTACTTTTACGACCTGCATATTAAAAAACCCTACTCTACGTAAAAGAAAAGAATTGAACACAGAGTTCTTGTAAAGCACGAACCCTTAAGTTCTTGATCCAGGTACAGAAAGAATTTTCGCATGCAGTTCCTTATAATTATTGGACTGACAAACCAATAAGTTACAAAAAATAAACGCTAAATCTGATAAGCCAGGGTCAAGTCTCTTAGCCAATGAAATTATAGAAAAGAAATAACGTGGTAAAATGGCGGGTGTAATGAACAGCATGGAACAGTGAAAAGTCAACATGTGAAACATCGATATGCTAACTTTATACAATCTCAAGGACATTCACAACGTTTTTCAATAATATATAATTTCTCATGAAATTTCACGTACAATTGCATTCTATCTCGTGTCTAAAACAAAATATGGGCATATTACCATATCTGTTTCAGAGTTAGCATATTTTGATTCATGGTTGATGCAATTAACATATAACTTCAGCTCTACTGTGTAGATGGGCATTACCGAAGTAAAGAAGAATTTTCGGAGCAATTGGGTATCGAACCCTGGACCCTTACGTTACAAGTTAGGTGATCTAACCACTGAGCTACCAAGTCAAATGTAAAAGATTTTGTAATATGTATTACTACAGTACAAAATCTAAACCTATTATATAAACACTCTTCATATCGAGGAGATGAAAAACTAACTTTAGAGACAATGTCAGAAATGTCGCGTTTGTCCTTAAAAGTCTTCCAAAATAAATAGAAAGTAATTTAGACATCAAAGACATATTGTATATGCAATAACTATGAAATTCAAGGCTAATCAACATCGAAATTGTCACAACTACATGTACATTTGTTTACGTTTTAGGTTTGACGCGATTATGGCACATTCGGGGCTCGGACTCGCGAGTTCCCTTTTACGAATTGAACACTCTACCATTGGGCTACCGCATTGTACCACCATTCTGTAGTTCGTCGTGCATTTACAATAGAACATTTGAAATTTCTCCTTTTAAATATCCACGTGCGGATCCGGGAAGGAATAGGTCCTCAGCACACCTTGTTTGTCGTAATAGGCGATTAAATAACTTGGGCGGTCCTTTGGATGAGACCGCAAACACCGAGGCCCCGTGTCACAGCGGGTGTGGCATGATAAAGATCCCTCCCTGCTCAAAAGTCATAATCGTCGCAAGCCACGAATGAAATGTACGCTCCTCTCCCTTTTCACCCGTGGCTCTCTACGTGAAAAATTTCTCGTTTCTCATAAATATGCACAGGAAAGCAACTTGACGCAAGCGTCAAAGGTATCAGACCGCAGATTGATTGATTGTGTATTGTTTTTCGTCCCGCCCGAGAATCTTTCACTCAATGGAGACGTCACCATTGCCGGTGAAGGGCTGCAAAATTTAGGCCTCAGCGCTTATGGCCTTTGAG
Organism: Ostrea denselamellosa; assembly: GCA_024699665.1. Lineage (NCBI taxonomy): Eukaryota > Metazoa > Mollusca > Bivalvia > Ostreida > Ostreidae > Ostrea > Ostrea denselamellosa. The sequence goes on along the minus strand of JAMZEH010000029.1, from coordinate 1,628,988 downwards.
CAGGGAGGGATCTTTATCGCTTTTTGCGGTCTCATCCGAAGGGCCGCCCCATTTAGTCGCCTCTTACAACAAGCAAGGGGGTACTCAGAACCTATTCTTATCCTGATCCCCACGGGACTCAGGCCGCAGATGTGAAGAATCATTCTGTTATTATTATTACTTCTTTTTATCAAACCGTACCATACTGACGATATGCAATTTGTGCATCCCTACAGGATGAAGAGTTAATTGTGAAGTCATACTTTGATTAGTATGTCTTTTAGTCAACAAAATTAGTCAGTAAAGACGATTTTACGCAGAAGGTAAACGACTTTACAAGGCATTTTACTTGTCTTGACGTGACTCCCTTATCACTTCTTGACCACTTAAATATATTACTAGTTGTGCAATTAGTATTGAATACACAAAACACTGTACACCCTTTTTGTAATTCATGAACGAACAGTAATAGAAATGAAATAAACTGAACCCGAAACAAGCGCAGAACAAATTGACAACTATGTTTATTAAGTTTTATATACGCTTGCTTATCTATCTTGAGATTATGCAAATCAAACGCTAAAATTAACAATAACTTCAATCCCCAATTATATACTTACATTACAGTAATTTTTGGGAGAAATCATGTAACAAAATATATTTACATTAATCCCGCAGAAACACATGTATCTTTTTAAAACCCATATCAGGACAGACCGCGCTTTTGCGAATTTTGATGCACTTCGTTGACCAATAGAATTTACGCTTAGCCTAAAATTGAAGATCTGGTTTAGCGTAGCTGCGTTTAACTCAGCAATTGTTGCGACCATGAAAACTTGTGCTTTATGCAACAAAACTATCTTTGACTAGAAATCACACCCAACACGTCCGTTTGTTCATTTGTTAACTGTTCAATATCGAAATCGCCGTATCAGTATACATACAGGTTTTGTTTTAGTTAGTTTACCGCCGAAGTGGAAGAACAAGAGTTCCAAATGGTCAAGAGTAATTTGATCGCATTCTATAAATTGTTTAATAAATCTCCGATTAACCTGTGCTCGGAAGCTCAGCGATTGGCCGAATTGCGTCATGCATATTTATGAGAAACGAGAAAATATTCACGCATAGAGCCACAGGTGAAAAGGGAGAGGAGCGTACATTTCAACGGAGGTTTGCGACGATAAAAATCACCGAGCATGTGCTTAAATTTTGAAGCCCTTCATCTACAATGATGACGTCTCCATTGTCGAGCGGGACATTAAATATACAACCAACCAAACGTCTTTCAATTAACTATAATTCCAATTCTTTTCAAATTTGGCATGAAGCACCTTTGGAACAAGGGGAACATGACTTGTAAATTTCTGGACTTCTGCACTTCCGGGGCTTAAGGGTTGGGGCAACATCTGCCAAAACTCGACAAATTTTGAAAACTTTTCAACTCAACAACCGCACATATGTAATAAAAGATATAATATGGTGATGTAGAGCAGGGTGGCTTCTACCAAAATCGTAAATTTCATGATCCCAGGTGTAGGAATTTTGGATTTTTTTTAAAAAAATGCTTGTTTGCTTCTTAATTTGTATTTCATTTTGTTGTTGTCTTTTGTTTGTTTGTTGGTTTTTTTTTATGGTGACCTAACTTGAATCTTGAATCTAACATAATGATTATTTATTACATGTATGTGAACGCTGGAATATTTAATAATTGTGGAAAAGATTACGATTCTGTAAATAATTATCTGATGTATGATATTATACTGTTCGAATTCACTATTTAAAAAATACTGACATCGATGCTCTCTCCCCCCCCCCCCTCTCTCTCTCTCTCTCTCTCTCTCTCTCTCTCTCTCTCTCTCTATATATATATATATATATATATATATATATATTTCAGGATATTACCACTTCCTACGATATAGAGATCTTTTTGAGTTTATTTTAACCTATCGTGCAATTTCATTGGTAGAGGCTATGTCAGGTACGCTTATCGGAAAAAGGGGGCGCAACACCCTCCCCTTGCGCTTAATAGGAAACAGGTATATTTGCCTATTTTATGCACTTTGAGTTGTAAATTACCAAGTGCTAGTCCAAAGTATAGGTCGGACCCCTGGAAAAATTTGCCTGGGACTCACTCCTCTGGGAAAAATCTCTGGATCCGCGCTCGTATATCTACCTGGGCTTGCCCTAACGCATCGTCGCTAGCCAAGTGTTTTCGGTCCACTCTGCTCCCCACAAACCCTTGGCAGATCTCATGGTAAACACAGAGTGATAAACACTTTCTTGTGATTGGTTGCAGCCACACCTAGCGTATGGGGAGCGGAATGGACCAAAATCCTTTGGCTAGCGAAGATGGCCCTAACTGTAGCACCGTCAACATACTACAAATAAACTTATTATTGTATGTTTTGAGGTGATTCTAAATCATTTCGTTGACAGTTGATTTAAGATACACACAAATGGCACCAAATCCATGGCCACCCCGCTCAAATGTATAATAAGATTCTGTATATAAGGGGATAACGGTATGGAGTGGATTAAAACAGAATGGTTGCGTCTACGTACAGTGCTCGATAGCATGACTGGTAATGAACAACGAGGCAATGAATTTATAAACGTGCGCGCGTTATGAAAATTTGACTGCTCAACAGCGCGTAATCAACAAACTGCAAAGTAGACATCATTTATCATCTTCACTAGCCCCAAGGGAGTGACCGAAAACCCTTACATAGCGATGGTGTCATATATGTATATATATATATATATATATATATATAGAGAGAGAGAGAGAGAGAGAGAGAGAGAGAGAAATTTGACGCAATACATATTGCATGTCTCTGTAGCTCCCTACATCTGACTGAATTTATTTCGGCAGCTGTGAAGCTCCTCCATGTTTACAGGTAGGTGTGCAGGCTCCTTCGCTATGATATTATCAAGATCATCCGTTCGGGTACTGACGCCTGTGTTCAAGAAAAAAAAACAGTAGAGGGATTACGAACTTGTTTATGTGACTGTGTGCATGTGAAGAGTCTCACATCAAGAAGTGCGGAGCGAAAATATTCATCATGTCTCGCATAGTGCCAGTGAATTATTTTGGATCTGGATTTTTCGACAGACAAAAATCACTGTTTCCAAAGTTTCAGAGCGAGTTTGAAAAAAGTTTTGAAGAGTTTGAGAAAGAGGTGCATAAAATTCGGAATGGGATGTTCGAGTTGAGCCCCTGGGAACACCAGAAGGATCCATTTGATACTACTCAATTTGGAAAAAATATGTTAAAAGTTAATAGCCCTTTCGTAGAGGATCTTTCTGGAAACAAGAAACTGAATTTGAAATTCGATTGCAGTCAATTTAAACCGGAAGATATTACCGTGAAAACGGTGGATCGGAATTTGACAGTGCACGCAAAACACGAGGAATCCACCCCTGGGAATACCGTCTGTAGGGAGTTCACTAAGTCTTACCTTCTCCCAGAGAATGTGGACCCTGCAAAGCTGACCTCGTCGTTGTCCGCCGATGGTGTGCTCTGCATTGAAGCGCCGGCGCCGAAAACCGTGGAAACAAGAGATGAAAAACTCATCCCAACGGAACATCTCGCCATCAAATTGTGACTTTGTTTGCTATATACGCTATGCTGTATAAATGTACAAAAATTTTAGTTGCATGATTTTGAATTTACATTTGTTCAACATTAAAATACATTATTTGGTTTTTAAATAATGTAAGCTAATTTTCTTCAAATTTATATTTCAATTTGAAATAAAGATAGTAAAGATAATGTGATTATTTGGTCAAGAGTCACAAAATGTGTTGTGCAGGCTTGATATAAGGAAGCGTAAATTCTACAATTGTTCTGTTTTTATACCACCGTTACTGTCTGTCCGAGTCGGGTGTTACTGTCTTTAAATTCCTCTACATAGTGGTTTGCGGCCTATTCTGTTTCTTGTGAATGACGTTCGCATGAAGTCCAAGCAGATGTAAATTTAATAATTGCACGCTGCAAATAAAAGTTGAAAAATGACTAAAGCATCCGGACAGGTACGTAAAATAAAACATGACCGTGTGTTCAGCTTTACACTATAAGATTAACAGACGGACGATATAATGTGAAAACCTCACTTGATCGCACTGTAGGCTCAGATGATTCAAACAAGATTAACATAATGAATGATTTCTATGGCTGAAATATTTTGCTTGATTGTGCATTCAAAAATTATCAAAGTGTTTGTGCATTTAAAAAATATCAAAATGTCTTTGCTCCATTATGAGTTAAATTATAATATATCATTTCAATGAAAAATCGCCAAGACAGGAGCAGGCAGAGAGTAATTCGAGAGATGGCTTCCCTACTTAATGCCTTTACCCTCAACGAGTTGACACGAATATAGCTCACAAATTACTCATTTTAAACGAGAATGAAAAATACAGCTCACAACCCGCTAACTGCTTCCAGTCTTGTTATCAGCAGAAACAGAAAGTTCAAGATCGTGCATAACAACAAACTATACATTCCTGTGAAAAATGTATTGTTTACAATTTTATTGCCGGGAGCAAGCCAGTCGCTGTGAATAAATGACAGTAATAATTCGGTAATGTGTTTCTTTCTCAGTACTTTTAATACTGATTCTGGGATTTTATAATAAATCTGCTAACGTCTGTACATATGAGTGAAAAATTCTCGAATGGGACATAAATAAGCAAACAGACATTAAAAAAAGCATACAATGAAACGTTGCGAAATGTTTACACAGAAACCTATAATGACATACTGTATAACTCCTACTGCATTATTATGGAGCAACAAATTAACTTGAATTCAAATAATTGTAGATATCTTTAATGATTTATAGATAGCATCAATTCATTTGATATGCGCAACATGTCAGTTAAAGCTATCTTCAAATAACCAACTCAGACCTTCAAGTAGCTAACTCCAAGTCACCACTCACAGTATCTCAAATTCTGAATTACTGTGCGCATTAATTGTATTGTTGATAGCCTTAAATATCCTGCTGAATTGATGCGCACTATAATAGAATTGTTGCTTTCTTCAAAAGAATTGATATCAACAATTGAATTGATGCACGCTATATTTCAATTTAAGGAGGGCAATAATTCAATTAATGCACGCAATAATTGAATTATTATTCTTTTCAATTAAATTATAGCGCACAATAATTCAATCAATGCGCGCAATAATTGAGTTATTGTGCGCGTTAATTGAGTTATTGCGCGCATTAACTGAATTATTACTCTCTTCAATTGAATTAATCCAATTGATATGCAAAATAATTCTTTAAGAGAAAGCAACTATCTATTTAGAGGTATCTTAAGTTCAACATATCCACAGTTAAATTAACGATCTCTTTAATTGATTGAATTGTTACTCTCTTATGAAGTATTGATGAGCGCATTAACTCCTTATACAAAGGCATTGTAAATTACTTAAAGATATCTTCAATTGAATGAAAAAGATCATCAAATCATTTATACCGAGGCTCAAATTAAATTTAGCGAGTCATAATTCCACCACATTGATGATTATTGCGTACATCAATTGAACTAAAGTGTGCATCAAACAAATATTGCACGCAATAACTGAACTGATGTGATCAATAATTTATTTGATGCGCGCATCAGTTAAATTTTTGCGCGCAATAATTGAATATTGAAGATATTTTCAAATATTTTTAAATTATTGGAGTTCATGTTAATTTGGGGGTCCATACCTTATACCAAGCGGAACTGTCTCAGATATTCAGGGTAAAGTTTCCCCTATCCAAAAATTCTATTTATACACATAAAATATACATGTCGGCTTGTTTCACTGACTAGCGATCTTTAATTGTTGTACGTCCCTTCTTCTACGCCCATCGTAACGAGCTGTATTTGTATGGCCTTCTGAACATTTAGGTACCTTGATAAAAGCTTGTATGACGGGTGCACACTTTCAGCGATTAAACAAAAATCAAATAAAGATATTTTACTACATTCTGTAGTTTTCTACTTACAAATAACTCCTCATCTATAGATTGTGATGAGTCAACTTCCTGAGATATTAGAGATTTAACCTCTTTATTTTAGTCGACATTAGCTTTTGCGCGCTAAGCAATCCGTTATTTCTCGTGTACACAAATGGTATTTGCAATGAAATGGACAAATGCATCCTGTAACTATCATCTAACAACACACTTAAGCTGGAAAAACTCTGATCATCTAATTTGAAAATACATGTTTTCAGTAGTCCCAATAGAAAAAAAAAATAATTCCTCTTCTCAGTTTTGCTTCTGTCAATTTTATGTGCCCCCTTCTTAGGGCAACGTACATTTTCCATCATTTTTACATGAAAATTAAGTTAGGTATTTTCACACACGAAGTAATATATATTGGCTTATACCCCACTCCCCTTTTTGACTGGTGCCCCGGAAGTAGAAATGTAAGCTTAACCTTGTGAAATGTGAATTAAAACAAAACCCAACCCAACTTAGGATTATTAAGTATGGATGCCACGTGCATGTTTACGATGGGACAGATACGAGGGGTCTCTGAACGCTTAGAATAACAATCAACCTGAAACAAGGAAGAGAAAAGCTACAAGAGAAGACTGTGTGGGGACCTGACAGTGTCAAGTTGCTGATAGTGAATTTTAGAGAGGCAACATATTCCAGCATCCATGACGGTGCAAAGTAAGTAATATTTAATCACCAAGAAATATACGTAAACAATAAGGAGTATCACATTACACAGAGTAAGGTTTGTTTTGCAACAGCAGCTAACTTCACCGTAAAGTTAGTGGGAAAACTTAGCAGAGTGTCATCAGGCATTACACGACCAACAGTGAGTTACAGCATTTATACACAATGTGGCATTCACAATCATAAACAAGAAAACAACTTGACGCCAGCATCAAAGATACCAGGCCGCAGAAGATGAAATGAATCATTTTTTATTCACACTGACGATATGCATTTTGTACACCCCTTCAGGACGAAGTCATACTTTTTACAATTGTTATAGTATGCGAACTCAGCTAGCAGAAATAATTCCACGCAGAAGGATGGTCACTTTAAAAGGACATACAGGTATATATGAGTTTCCACTTATCAGATCTCAACTCCCCTATCACCTCCAGACCACTTGAATATATTACTAGTGTGAATTCGCAAAATTGTCTTATATCTATAAAACATTGCATACTTTTTTATATTTCATTTCATGAAGATATAAATATATACTGTAAAGTAATAAAGGATATAAATTGAACCCGAAACAAATGCAGTACCAATCGACATGCAACTCTGATATTCAAAACATTTTTTCATGTTAATATGATTGATTTATATCTGGAGACAAAAGCATTAAAGCCTTATTTATATAAATGTTCTAACCTTGTGACCTTGACCTTGGGGTTTGACTTACTTTTCATCTCCTCCTGCACTCTAGTTTGACCAATCTTTAAAAAAATTGAGTTAATCTCCTAACTGATATTAATCGTGATTCACAATAATCTAATCATTGATGCAATTAGAGGCTTGTATCATAATTTTGGTAATTATTTGGGTCAAATAATGTCTGACGTGTTTACTATCAATTGTTAGGCCGTTCTTGGAGCATTCATTCTGACTACGGATTGCTCCGATTACCTGATCGGGATGTAGTGCTCACCGCGGGTGTGACCGGTCGACAGGGGACGTTTACTCTTAGGCACCTGATTCTACCTCTGGTATATCCAAGGGTCCGTGTTTGCCCAACTCTTTATCATGTATACCTTATAGGAGTTATGAGATTGATCACTGTTCGCTATGTTCACCTCTTCTAATAAACTTGTGACTCCACGATGTATTATACGATGCTTTCTCTGAATTATTTTTGGGGTATTGGCTAGTATAATGAGTGGTTACATCTTATCTATACATCTAATATATCAAGTGGAAACCCACCAATGTCATCCGACGTTTAAGTTCAGAAAGGCTTCAAGAGAGAGGCCTATAACCACTGGTTAAATGCCGACACTATAGAATCTTACTTGCGTCCTATTTTTCCCCTGGCAGAGGCATGTGTGAGAAACATGATGCACCTAGATTAAGTGATTAAGATGACCAAGAGTTGTGTTTTATAGTTTTATATTTTGCACACAATCGCTGAATGACGCTTTATTTCTGGACATTTTAAATTTTTTAGGCATTTTAAAATGTAATAAACTATTTTGATACACTGATCTCCTACAGATGTAACAGTACATACACTACATGATTTTACTGGACAAAAAACAAAACAATGGTAATAATTTGATTTTAAAATCTAAATTAAAATTTTCCAACTGCTTTTGACACCAAATTCGCCAAATATTTCCGAAAACAAAATAAACCGATATATGGTTCTCGTTGTCTCCTGAACTATTCGTGATAGATCTTTCATATTTGTATATATAGATTTCTTTTCGCAAGATATTTCATTTCATACCATGATTTATGACCTTGACCTTCTGAACAGCAAAGTCATGTTAGTCATATTAGTTATGAGGCACCCCCATGTTGTCTTAATTCATTTTCAGCCATGTTCTGACCCTTTGGGCCTTCGTAAAAACAATTACAACAACCATACTGATTCTATTATAAAGCGAATGAAAGAGAATAAAATTTAAATACATGTACCTGTGCCCTGTCGACATTCATCAGGATATGCCCCCACTCGATGTCGTTGTTAGTCCGGATGGTTCGCTTATACATCGTCCAGGAAGCAATATGCCGCGCGGTGCTGGTCACCCATGTGTCCTACACGTAGCAAAGAAGATCCAAGAGGAGGAGTTTTTTTTTCACAAGGTAATCGAACGCTGCCTGGATGTATTCTGCAAGCAGGAAAGGGGGGGGGGGGGGGGGAGGGCGCATCACAAACCAACTGATGTCATCTCGCTGTTGATATGGAATTTGTAAGGAATCGGTCATTAATTGTATAAAACAATATAAGATATGTCTATTTAATTAGCTCTTCAAATAGTTAACTTCATTTATTACAATCAAGTTTTATGTTGTCTCCTCAGCTTTTGAGCAAAACTTTGTTCTGGGTAATCGAGCTCACCTCTAAGTAAATTATGACGTTACCTCTACATTATGATACCATGTTTATACTTTTAAAAACTCCTTTATGGGTGAAGTCTTTCCTCTATTCTTAGATTAACAAAAACAATCTCTATTTATTAGCCTTGCGGGGATCCGAATTAGAAGAGGTCCTCAGTACCTCTTGCTTGGACCATATGGGTCGGTCCTTTGGATAAGACCGCAAACATCGAGGCCTCCTCTTACAACAAGCGTGGCACAATAAAGATCTCTCCCTGCTCAAAGGCCATAAGTGTCAAGCATAGGCCTAAATAAATTTTGAGCCCTATACCGGCAATGGTGACATCTCCATAGGAGTGAGAAATTCTCGAGTGGAACGTTAAACAATATACAACCAACCAACTTTATTACCGTAAAATCTTATACAAATTTTAATTTCCGTACTTTTGCTTTATTTTGGTGACAATGGCGGTTTCGGGTCTCCCATGGTGGTTGTATTCTCTGTTGTTAACTTCGAAGGAGGTTCCAGTCTGTATTACTGTTGGGGGGGGGGGGGGGGGGGGGGCACCTGTTGGACTTGGCGCGAACGGAGCACCACTAGTATGTCTTACTCGATGTTGTTTTCTGAAATAAAAATAGAAAATATATAACAAAGTAATCGATAGACATATAGTTTTATTCTTGTTCATTGATCGATAAATATCTTGTGAGAAAACAGAGTTTACCAGACCTATGCCAAGCGCTTATGGTCGTATCATTGAGGGTTCTTTAAGGTGCCAACGCCTGTCGTGACACGGGACCTCTGCTTTTAAGGTCATATCCAAAAGATTTGAAATTCTTCCTTTTAAATACCGAGTATTTGGCGAAGGAACAATCACTACCTATGTAGTCTTAGGTTGGACGTGACCTTGGCACGAATGGGACTCGAACTCACGACCTCCCGGTTACGAAGCGAACTCTCTACAAGTGAGCTACTTCGACCGTTTTTAACATTATTATTTTCCATGAAATCTATAAAGGGGTATGTGTCAATGCAAAATTTATCAATCCAATAAATTTGAAGATCCAGAATAATTATTAATCAAAGTCGAGAGCGACCAAATTTTGAAGAATCCCCCCGCTTACGCTAGCTTCACACTGTTCTGAAATTTACACCAGATGACCACACTAATATGGAATTTTTAATTTCGCTCGAAGATGGCCCTTAATTTGGTCAACAGCCGAAGCAAATACGTCCAGGCTTATGAAAACTGCCACTTGCGAAGGCAACACGAAAACGTAAATTTTTATTATTGACATAGAATACCCAAACAAACTCGTTTTTTACAGATTTTGTATTTAAAACTATCTTTAAATGTTTTAATATTTAATGCCCAAAATATCTGTACACTGGCTCTAGTGAAAGTTCATCCCAAGTAAGGTTATTCTTCAACTGTGGTCAACACATCGGAATGAAAATACCAGTAAAATTTATAATTTATTAATGATATAGGATTGGTTTGTATTGGATAGCAAATAACAAATGAAACGGAAAAATCTATGTGTAAAGTATCAAAACTGATATAAATCGGTAAATGTGGAAAATCCCAAGTTTAGAGTATAAATTAACTGAGTAAATTTAACAAACAAAAAGCAAACCAAAAAAATCCAACAACAAACAAACAAAATCCCAATAATATCAGAATAATCTGTAAGGAAAGGTAAAGAAATGTAACGGAGTCAAAAATGAAAAATATCTATTTATGTCCATACTGGTTTCCATAATACTGAAAACTTTCAAAAATAGAAAGAGATCGAGCCACATCTTGACCTCCATAGTTATGCATTTTAAAAATAAACTACATAAAATTGAATGACCTTGAAAAATACTCTATACTAATTATAAAACCTACTACTGCTATCTACAACACCCTGAAACAGGACTTAGTAATGCGAACTTAATAAACTGATAACCTACATCATACATTCTATCAATATCACATCAAAATAATACTAAGAATCTGCTGTGAACCTTGAAGTTTTTAGCAGTCCCTAAATCCTATCGTAACAAAAACCATGCTTATTTCATTTTGGTGACTATACCTTGAGGCTTCTTTGCTCATAATAAGAGAAAAGAAAACTAACCATAAGGTCAGTACCTAATTAAGTGAGTAAAACCGAACAAACTTTTTACACTGAATTATATTCACCAACTAAAGCCAATCAAAAACAAAGAAATTATCCTGACTTATCCAATCATGCAATAGATAGCTTATTCATTTAGGAAACCTTGGCAACAAGGATGACACTTCCTGTTAAAGTACTCTACAGTTCAGTTATTGCTCTCATTAATTGAATTAATGTGCACATCAATTGAAATGATGATAGCTATAATTGATTTAATGCAGGCAAAATTTAACTAATGAGAGCAATAACAGCAATTTAACTGAAGCACTCAATTCATGTGAGGGGCCTCCGTGGCCGAGTGGTTAAAGCATTGCGCTCAAAATCACAAGGCCTCTCACCTCTAGTCGGCGCGGGTTCGAATCCCGCTCGTGCCGATATATGTGAGAAAGTTTGCCAGTTTACTTTCGGAAGGTCAGTGGTCTCTTCCCGGATACATTGTATCTGGCTTCTCTCCTCCACCTTCAAAAACTGGACGCCACCAGATAAGTGAAAAATTGTTGAGTGTGGCGGAAAACAAACAAACAATCAATCAATCAATTCACGTGACCAAGTCTGTTGGAATTCCCATGGGCACGAATTGTGCTCCTTTTTTAGCTGACCTGTTTTTATATTCTTATGAAGTAGAATTCATTCAAAAGCTTCTACATGAGAAGAAAAAAATCTCTTGTCGTGGCCTTCAGTTCGACAGTTGATACATCACGACGTTTTATCTATTAACAATGATCATTTTCATTCATATGTCAAGTCGATATATCACAGTGAACTTGAAATAAAAGCCACCACAGAGTCTTCCACGTCTGTTTCGTACTTAGATATTTTTCTGAAAATAGATTCTGGCGGCAAACTAACTACTCAACTTTATGACAAACGAGGTGATTTCAATTTCTCCATCGTCAACTTCCCGTATCTAAATGGCAATATTCCATCATCATCTGCACATGGCGTTTATTCGATATGCAAGAGCTTGTTCTGCATATAATCAGTTTTCAAATCGAGGCATGCTACCGGCAAAGAAGTTGATGTTACAGGGGTTTGTACAATCTCGTCTAAAGTCAGGATTTCGCAAATTTTATGGTCCTTATAACGATCTAGTTTGCCAGTGCAACTTTCTATTAGGTCAGATGCTGTCTCACATGTTTCATAGCAAACGCTGTTATGCCGTTCTTGGCACATTGATTCTGACTATGGATTGCTCCGTTTACCTGATCAGGATGTAGGGCTCACCGCGGGTGTGACCGATCGACAGGAGATGCTTACTCCTCTTAGGCACTTGATCCCATCCCTGGTATGTCCAGGGGTCCTTGTTTGCCCATCTCATTGATTTGTATTTTCTATGAGAATTACGAGATTGAATACTGTTAGTTATCTTAGCCTTTTCACGAGAGCATTACTGTGATTGGAATACTGCGCGCAAAAATTAATTTAAAGCTCGATATAAATAATTTGATGATCTCTTCATTTGAATATATCTTTAATTGTTTGCCGCTATAAGGAATTGATACGCGCATCAATTCTTTTAATCATTAATTGCGCGCATCATGAATAAATGATATCATCAATTCTATTGAAAAAGCAATAATTCAATTACTGCACACGTCAATTGGATTAATATCATCAATTCACGTAAAGAGAGGACTAATTCAATCATTGCTCGCCTCGCATTAATAGAAATGATACGCGCATTAATTGACTTATTGCTCTCTCCAAGTATATTGTACCGCACGTCAATTCAATTGTTGATATCGCCAATTCATCAGAAGAGAGCATCAATTTAATTACAGCACTCATCGATTCAGTAGAATAATTAATGTTATCATCAATTCAATTACTGCGCGCAATAATTCAAAATTGAATATATCATTAATTATTTTAAGAGATCTGTAACTGAATTATTGCACGCGTCAAATGAATTGATGATATCTTCAAATAATTAAATATCTCTTCAATTATTTTAGTTTATGTTAAGTTGGCGCTTCATATATATTAGCTGTCATTTTGGTATCTGAATTTTTTGTTGTAAAATGGTAATTTACCATTTCAATGACAGAAAAAAAAAAGGTTTATAAACCTTTATTATCAATAGTTTGTTAGGAATCTATCCAGAGGCTCTGAATGATATGGTGGCTGATTTGAGGCATTTTAAAAATTTGTCGTCTTTTCGTTGTTTCAAGCGAAATGGCGACAAAACGAACAGACGACAAAACGATAATTAGCGACTAACGAACAAACAAAAAGACGATAAAATACAGGCAAAAAAACAAAAACAAAACAAAACAAAACAAAAACAAAAAAAAAGCCAAAAAAACCCCCAAAAAACACACACACCCCCCCCCCCCTCAAAAAAACCCAACACACAAAGGAAACCCTCAAATTTGCGATCGACGCACTTTGTCGTCTTTTCGCTTGACGTGTTATCTTAAATATATGTAAAATTTTTGTGAATAACAGGGCGTTTTGCCCTTGCAATTTTTTTTCATATTATTTATTGAAACTTAAGGCTGTCACGTGTACACGTGTAACCGGTAACGTTTCGTGTTTGGGCTGTAAACGTTTACAAAATCCCTAAACGTTTAAACGATGTCTTATATATGTGGCACAAATCTTGCAGGGTTCAAATTACAATCTAAATTATTTGAATAATTATTTCAAGTGAATAAACTTATTAAACATATTGCGAGGGGAAGTAATGAATTCATAAAAGTTTGACTATAGTCTATAGGAACGGTGCTATGCACACCGGCAACGTCCGTTGCCTCTGAGCGCGTCTTTTCCACAGCGGGTGGAACTGTTACAAAACTGCGCTCCTCCCTTGACGTTGAGAACGTGGACAAACTGATCTTTTTGAACAAAAGATTAAAACATAAAGTGAATTGCGCTGCTCCGCCTGCACCGACTGCACGTAAAGTCCATGTTAAAACCGAACCGACGGAAGAAGCCGCGGCACCAGCTCTGCCCTCTCTGGACAATCTAATGTGAAATCACTGAAATGAAAATTTGAAAAATGAAGTTTATTGTGAATTTGTGATCTGTATCGTGCAAATGTTGTACAGTGTGAATAAAATTGAATTCAATTTAAATGCTATCCGGATATTTATGTTCGTGTATTTTATTCTGTCTCATATTTATACTCCGGAACGTCCGGTGACAATCTCTGCATCGTCCATAGAACGATGAAAACTGAAACACAAACATAATGGTCATTAATGGGTCTTAAAATTCTGTGCGTATTTTATTTTATTAAATTATACAGCACTTCGTTTAAACGGTAACGTTTCGTTTACAATGCTTCGTTTAAACGTTTACAAAATTTTGTAAACGTGACAGCCTTATTGAAAATATAAACTTTTTCATAGTAATAGTTCACCTTTTTTATCCAGTGAATGAAATTTCTCCAAAAGATACATTTCTATCTTGCGCAAAGTTTAATTAAATAAAGATTTAGCGAAAACCTATGACACCACATGAGGGTGGAGCTATCTTAATGACCGATTCATATTTCTGTTTGATCAAGTAGTAGAAAATACCACGTAAGCAAATCCCTACTTTATTTGATGCGTCAAAAATCCTGGGTATCCTCTGACCTTAAGCTGCCTACCCAACGTACACCCAAAGGTCACACGATATCTACCATACGTCCTATCGAAAGTTCGCTGCTCACGACGTCGTCACGTGATCAGTCAATAGTATGCCTTCTACTTGATAAGTGATCGTCGTCAATTTGCTGAAGATTATCATAACGTACGAAGGAGGTAGCGATTGTTAAACAAATGTACTATTTAAAAATAAAGACGTCAATGACGTCATCCACTAACTGTTATAAGTTTATGTTTATTTCAACTATTCAATCAGCAGCAGTCGGGTATATTAATATCCAACTAATTACCATTTAAATTATTATTGTTTTTACATTTGTAAACCATTTTACATCAAGGGAATGTAGTTTTCTGATCACAACGTCCTCAATGAGTACTTTACAATTTCGATTGGGCTTGGTTCAAATTTTAAATATCGCAGTATTTCTGAATTTTGGCAATTTCATTTCAGTTTCTTTTTAAAATAAATTTGAACAATATATCTTTTTCCAATTAAAATGACATATCTTTTGAAGATTTATCCATACATTTAAAAATATTAATGAATAAGGTTTTCAATTTTTATTTGCAGACAAAACACACACACACACACACACACACACACACACATGTATGTATATATATATATATATATATATATATATATATATATATATATATATATATACTTTTAAAAATGATTTTGGAGAGTGTTTCTTTAATAATTTGGCATTCCACTATTTTTAATCTCGATCTACCAACAGGGGCTCGTCATGAACTTCTTGTCTTACTAAAATTGACACCATCTATATTTATTGTAAATGTAGAATAGAGAGCGTCAATTCGTGACGAGACCCTGTGATCTACCATAAAAAATGGGATTCCTTTGAAGAAACACGCATATGTAAGTAATAACTTCGGGCTCGATATTTTGCGATCGGTCTGTTTCCGGTTGGAAAACAATTTTCAACAAAATAAAACAATGATTAAACTATTTTCTCTCAAACAACAGAAAAAAGATGGAATCGATTCCCCGGACAGAGGATCACAGAAGAAAGCCTCAGCAGCACAACTACGTATACAGAAAGGTATTCTGTTATGTACCTAACGAAAGAATAGGGAACCCGAAGTGGTATTCAGTTGCAGCGTAGATCTGCTTTCTGTGCAACCACTGCGCATTACGTTTTAATCAACATTAAATAAAAAGGAACATATTTCAGTTTGGTTATGGTTCAATTTTGATGAAAAATTATGTGTAAATTAATATGTGATTAATTATTTCAGTTAATTTCTAATGACAGAAAACATCTTTACTATTCTCATAAGGGAAGTAGACATGCATAGCCTACATACATTATATATTTCAGTTTTGTTACGGTTCAATCATGGTGAAAAAAAAAAATGTGTAAAAATGATATGTGATTAATATTTTCATTTAATTTCTAATGTCGGAACACATCTTTTACTATTCTCCTTAGAGGAGTAGCGTAAATCCACCTCTCCTTTCAAACCTTCATGGTTTGGTTGTGGTAAATGTGGAACCAGTGACGGTTTATGCTTTGATTAATGTTTTTACACAATATGAATGGATTTACTTATCATACAAATTATTTCAAAAACTGAACATTAGTGAATGCATCTGTCAGTTAAGGAAATTAACAGTTGCTCGCAGTTAGTCCCTTTTCTTGGGTTTGAATTGTGTGTCACTCTCTATCAATGGTAGAATAAAATTGAACATCTGAAGTGAGATAATTTGGAGAGATTAGTAAACATGGATTTTGCTTCTCAAATCTTGTTGATATCAGTCTAGAAAAGCATGTTTGAATAAAAGGAAATCCAAGAAGCAAGATGTGGTGTATCCATTTTTCCATATTTTCTGACATTGGATTTTCAATTTTTTCTGTTGCTAATAATGTTAAACACTTAATTCAAACCTGGGACAGGGAACATGAAAATGGATTGACAACAAGTAAGTGCTGATTTCATTGTGAGAGATGCATTAATGTTAAAGTTGTGGAAATATTATGTTATGTAAGTCCAGTCATATTTGAGTTGGAAACTGTCACAAGTTTCTGCATTTACACTTTTTCAGAATCAAAACATGAAGATTTGTACAGAGGGGTGGACTTCTCTAACCAGAATAATCTTTCACCTGCACATTTCTTGTTTTTCAGATATAAATGAATTGAATTTGCCAAAGACTTGTCAAGTTGACTTCCCAGACACTGATGATCTACTCAACTTCAAACTCATAATTTCACCAGATGAAGTGAGAATGAGAAAAATATTTATATGTATTTTACATTTGTTTGATTTTTTTTTTTTTCATTATGACTAAAACTGTATGATGTTGCTGTAATGTATATGCAATACAAATAATTTATCTATGCGTGCCAACTTTTGAAAATATCGGGATTCTCCATGGTTGATTTTGCAGTAGCAACATTCTGTATTTTGGAAAATTTGTGACATTTTCATGTATGATTTATGTCATACTTTATCACACATCATTCATAATTCTTTATATATAACATGGCATCAAAAGCTAGGACTGTAGATTGATACTGATATATTGATAATACCAATACTATGGCCTATTCAATATATGTTGATACACCACATATTCCATCTCTCATTGTGAACAAAATTTTCATGAAATTTGGAGGTCTGATACCTCGAGAATTGAATGAAGAAATTCACAAAACTTCCTCTTTCTCACAAAATCCTTATAAATCATGTTCAAATTTACATCCCTTTTTGTTTACACATAGGCCTTCAAATCTCTAAATATTACAAGATGTGAATTATTTTAAATGAAAAATGGATTTCAATCTCAAAGTTTTATTTTGCAAATAAATTTTGAAATTCAGGATATTCTAGCAGCTTGGTAGTACTATAGGGTGATATAGCTAAGCCTGTTCAGTTCGCGAGGATGTACAGACTTTAGATAACCATTTGTTTTTTATTATACAGGGATTCTACAGAAATGGTCGGTTTGTGTTCAGCTTTAAGGTTTTGCAAGGATATCCTCATGACCCTCCTAAAGTCAAATGTGAAACAATGGTTTACCACCCAAACATTGATCTAGAAGGAAATGTTTGTCTCAATATATTAAGGTAAAATGTTAATAATTTTCATGACATTACAAATAATTTATATGTTTTATTGTCCACTGATAAGAAAAAAATCAGTATCATAATATACATTTGAGGTAAAACTTTGAAAAATCTGTTTACTTTTTGTTGACAATTTTACAATATGTATTTAACTATGCATTCAGTGAACTTAGCTTTGTTACAGTACTGCCAGTCTTGGTTTAGTATTATTACCTTTGCTCATTCTCAACATGTAGAATTTTCATTGCTCAGAGGGTGAAATGATTGGAATTTATGGCAAGCATCAGTCATGTTGAAACTATTAATTTCAATCATGCCACAGTCAGCTCTGTAGAGACAAGTGATAAAAATTGTAATGGTTTGTTTGAGAAAAAAAAGTGATACTAAATCAGGATGGGTAGTAAATATTGAAAAACTTGTTTTTATTTTTATATATGGCTCATGATTGCTATATTGAAGTTCTTTGATATTTTACAGAGAAGACTGGAAGCCAGTTTTAACGATAAATTCTATTGTTTACGGGTTGCAGTATTTATTTTTGGTAAGAAATTTATTGCACTTTAAACTCTGTCAGTGTCATTTAAGATCTTATCATACATCTTCAGAAACAGTTAGTATTATCTAAAACATCAAGTCATTTCTGTAAAAGACATGAAAATCAAGAATTTGATACTCAACACTATTCAGGTTACCATAATTGCCACCCAGAAAAAGAATAAAAAGTGTGAAGTACATACTGATAATATAGTCTTATATCATGCTCTTTGATCTTTTTATTTTCATAAACATGTTTACAATGAAAGCCGGTATTGATAAAAAAAAAATTGCGGTTAATGTTTCACATTTCAACTTTTTCTCATGCACCAATGGGTAATTTTTAGTTAAAATTGTCATAATGTACAGGCAGGTAATAGTGTGCCACATGTTTAATCAGTATGTAAACATCCTCATTGTACCCCCTGCAAATGAGGTTTGGGGAGGGGGGGGGGTATCACCTTATCCATCGGTCTGTCAATAGGCCAGAGTAGATCTTTAACACCAAAAGTTGTTGTCAAAACTTTATATGGGATTTCTTGATAAAAATCATCTCTCAAACCACATTGATTAAATTTTTAAAATTAATATGCAAACATATTATGTAGTATAGGTTCAAGTTTGTTTACACCATGGCCCTTAAGTTCAAGGTGTGGTCTAAAGAGGAGAGAGGAGAGTGGGTATAATTGAGATTTAATGGTTTGTATTGGAAAATGCAGTAGCTCAGTGTGGCCATCAAACTTCATAGGCAGGTTGGTCATGGCTAGGAAATGATCCCTATTGATATTTTGGTTCAAGGGTTAAAGGTTATGAACTATATAGATAACTCTGACCAGGAGTCTTTAACTACAGTTATTAAACTTCAAACTTTATAGGGAAATTGATTATCAATTGTAGGTAATCCCTATTGGTTTTCAGGTCAAAAGGTTCCCATGTTTTGTGAATTTGTCCACTATTGTTGAAATTCAAACTGATATAATTTGAAATTTAAAATACACAAACATTCCCTAAACTTTAAAATCTTTTTGAATTCACAAACTAGATTACTTTAGGTGTCATCACATAATGGTAATGACGTATCATGCTAAACTTTTAAAGCTAAATGTACCATGGTCTTTGGAGATTATCTTTGGAATAAAAAGGATGTGTTTTATATCAAGCTGTGTAAGTGATTCATTTTATGTGCATCATGCAGTTTAACTCATTCAGCTTTAAAAATAATCAAGTTAATTTCCTATTTAATGATGTATTGTCTGAGTTCGATGGTGAACACCCCATTTTGAAATAGTCATGATCATGTGACGTTGCACGCAGAATTTCGAATGGACAGCCTGCAGGCTATTGGTGGGACACATTCAGCAATAAAGACAGTCAGACTATAATGAAAATCGTAGTTGAGGGAACCACTTTGAGCAATGGAGGGGGGGGGGGGATTGAATTTCATGTTTGACATGAAATCACCATTCAGAATGACTACATACTGTAAACAAAATTCCCATCTCCATGTTCTAATATTTTTCTCACATGCTTGTGCACATCCACCATAAATGTCATGCCTTCATTAATATGCATTAGAAAATCTTTGTTTTCTCCTTTTACGTTGAGTAAAACAGTACTCCTTTAATACCTGTATATGATTTGTTGAAATTGTTGAATCATATTTTTTCATAGTTTATCATACTGAGAAAATTTTGGTCAGGTTTCTAAAATCGAACAAAGTACATGTACTGTTAAATATGGCACATACACCTTAAAGGAATTGATCACTAATATGCAATTACCAGTCAGTGTGAATTTTTTCATGACATGTCAAACATTCAGTTTATTACATCATGCTATTTAGGGAGGACTTCATCAGACAAAATCAGATTTTGCAAGTCAAATCTTGCAGTCTAATATCTTTCGCATAGACTGAATTACAGCATACTCCCTAGATATGCATTTACTGTTCATTCTAATGCTAGATAATAGATATGTATGTAAAGTGCATTCTAATGCTAGATAATAGATATGTATGTAAAGTGCATTCCAATGCTAGATTTACTTGTATGATGTATGGAATGCTAGATATACATGTACAATGTATTATAGTGCTAGTGTGTGTGTGATGCTTTCTAATGTTCAACCTGTTTTACCTTCTTCAAGTTCTTAACAATCCATGTCATATTATCATAGGAACCTAATCCTGAGGATCCTCTGAACAAAGAAGCTGCCGAGGTCCTACAGAGTAATCGACGGTTATTTGAACAGAATGTCACCAAGTCCATGAGGGGAGGCTATATTGGGTCCTTGTACTTTGATCGCTGCCTAAAATGATGATGACTTTCTCTTAATTACGGAGGAATATTGTGATCTTTCTATTTGCTTTGTTAATAACTATGAAATGTGTCTAGAAGAAGTCCTTTGTTTGAATGGGACATCGAAATGTGTCCTCGGCTGATCAGTGATCATCACTGGTTGAAGACAAGCAGGATATTTCTGCTGTCTCTCAGTCAGGAAAACTCTGATAATGCTAAATGTTTTTTTGTAATTCTTTGATGTATAGTTATTCTTTGATGTGCCACGTTCCTAGCATTTCGAATTGATATTTTTCCAGATTTCATAAAGTATTGGTAGTTTAAACAGCTTAAAAGATATTACAATTGGCAAGTAAAGTTTTTTTCTGTTTCTTGATAATCCCACATATTTTCTTGAGTATACCAAACCAAATGCAATTATTTAAATATGCTGTATCATTAATTTATGTAACTGTTGAATATAGGGATCATGTAACCATGAATAGGCTTTTTTGCACAGATGCCTTTTGATATAGCAGGCGAGTTATTCATGCCCTGAATACTGTAGCTAGAAAAAAGGAGTATTTATTACAACTAAGGAATTAAGTGCAAAGATGTTGTAGTCATGTCACATTATTATTTTACCCGTGTTGTTTGATTGTAAATCCATCTCAAGGAGGCGGCTTGTAGTTCAACATGACAAGTATGTGTTGCTTATCAAGATGATTGGAAATATTATTTCTTTTATATAAAATTATGGCAAGTTTCATAGTACAAATTCTGTTTGAAATTTGTTTTTATGCATCAAAATTTTGAAGTGTTAATTTCCATATTGTACTGCTTTTAAAAATGTTGGTTCCATATTGCACAACCTATAATTTTTTCGTATACATACATACATATCCTAAATACAAATATCTGAAGAGAGATTCATAAGCTACTTTCTATTGATCTATAACACCATGACTTAGACCAGAATGGTTAGAGAGAGGAACAAAAATATGCATGAAAAAGGATATGACCATTACTGATTTTGAACATATAACGAAACATAGTTTTACTTTGCCTCAAGGACATGAATAAACACAATAAAGGATGATTAATGCCCCGTTTTTATTTCAGTTCTTTTTATCAACCAGTTATACAGTGAGATTAAATCTTGAAGAGATTTATGAATTAAGAACTATTACCTTTTTTATGTGGTTGTATAATTTTTTTTAATCCAAATTGTCTTTAGTCCCAACTCTGGATAAAAAGCGTATTCAAAAAAAGCAAATTACAATGAAATGCAACTGATTAAATTAGGTATACTTAAACAATTTTCAATATAGCTACAATTAAATAACAATAAATATGTAATCATGATAATTGTCAAATTGAAAGTGTGAATAAGGTGTTGCAATGAAAATAGGTTTGTCTGTTACACATATTCAGCTTCTTCAAAACCACTGGACCACTTTTTTTTGTCTGAACTTGTTGTAGAGTATTTGTAAGGCAAAGGGCATGTAAGTTATGTGAACAATGCATCCATCCACATACATGAGGGTATGAACTGCGATGCTTTACACAATCATGCTACATGAAGCACATTAGAGCTTTATGAAAAGTATGCTGGCGTGAAGCATTGCAATGCATACCTGCATGTATTTTCTAAATTGAAATTCATTTCTTATATTTACATTCTAATTTAATTTCTTTCAGGATTCCCAGCCATTGAAATAGATGTACTATATTTATCAAGATTCATATCCTCATTGTTTGTAATTGCTGTGTATTCATGGGGAAATGGCTATCCTACTATATGTAAGGCAAAAACTCTGAAAATGTAAATATTTAAAAGTAAATTCTGTAATGGAAAAAAAACAAAACATGTGGATTTCAATGATACATCCACTCCAGAGGGAAATGTTTTACAATTGAAAAGTGAATGTAATGTAGGCTCATATAGAAATCATCTGTAGAAGCAGGGGGTCCAGAACTCCCTGTGAAATATCCTGTAGTTACATTTGTAGCTGGTAATGCCATCTTCTTTTTTTTTAAGTATGTCATTGTAGATGATTTTTGATATCTAGTTTACTGGTACTCGGTAGAGTATACTGGTGTAGGGAATTATCTTGTAACTTGCAGTCGATGCTGAGATAATGGCAGTTCCTCTCTTTGGTTAATGTCATGAAACCTTAACTTTTAAAACTGCTATTAATGAAATAAATTTCATTTCAGAAATTCCATGAGGACATGAACTGCTATTCTCTTTAGTTGGATGTAGGCTATGCCTGTCCACTTCTCATGAAAAGTATGCCAGTGTAAAGAAGAATAATGACCCCTATAGAATAATGACCGGGGGTCACTTTTTGATATAGAATATTGACCCCTGGTCATTATTCGACATAGAAAAATGACCCTTTTGCCTGTAGAAAAAGGGTCCTTTCATTAAAATCAACCCATTCTGCATGAAGAAAAATGACCCCCATAGAATTATGATCCCTTGTAAATTTTATTAAGGATTTTTTTTCTGTGGTAATGCCCAAGGGATATTGTCACATTAATGACAGTAAACAGGAAGTGAATATATCATATCTATATAAATTAACTAAAAAAATTTTTTAAAACATGATTAAGAAAGGCAATTCTTTTAAGAAAGTAAGAATTTACTTCTTATAACAAGACACTGACTCTTTGTACCAAGATAATTATCTAGTCATAACTAGTGAATATGTGTATATAGTTATATCAAGATAATAGTCTCGTTATAAAGAGATTCTGGGTTCTAGCATTGGAAGGAAGGCTCTATTGGTTATATAGTAAACATGCATTGATATTTAAAAATCTTGTTCTCTACTACTGGGCATAGAGCATGCAAACAGAGTGCGTTATTAAGATGACAATGTGACCTCTACCAAAATTTTGAAATTCTTGACCCCTGTGTTGTGGGTTTTGGTGTTATGGGGGGCTCTATGGGTCATACAGCACTAGTTGACATGCATTAATATTCTTTTCTTTTTTTCCCCGTAAATCTTCTCTATTATTGGACATTTAGCAAAATGAGTGCATTTTTGGGATGAGCAGGGATTCCACTATCATCTGCTGTGAGCCTTATGTCTTGATCAGGTAAACGGAGTCATCTGTAGTCAGATTCAGTGTGCCAAGAATGGCTTAACAATTGGTATGAAACATATTGGACAGCATATTACCCACTGGGTGATTGTATTGACAAATTAGATCATTACAATGACCATAGAATTTGCAAAATGCTCTTGTGTATTGAATCGGTTAAGAGATGTAAACACCATATGCAAAGTAGAATGAAATGTTGCTACATAAATATGGGAAGTTGACAATGGAGAAGCTGACGTCTCGTTTGTCATCAAGTTGGGTTGTTGGTTAGCTGTTGATATTTATTTTCAATAAAATGTAAGTACGATGCAGATATGGTTGGTTACTAGAAATGGATGGAAAGACTAAGATAACGAACAGTATTCAATATCGTAATTCCTATAGAAAATATAAATCGGAGAGATGGGCACGCAAACCCAGAATATTTCCATTTTTGTTGAAGAAGCAAATTACTATCATGTCAAAAAGTCTAATACGAGATTTCTAAGTTTGCTCTTATATGTAACTGAAAATTTTGGCTAATACTTGACTTTCATATGCCCCTCTCCCATTTCGGAAACTCTGGATCCGCCACTGATACCATTACGGTATGAAATTGCATCATATGATATGGAATAAGAAATGCTAATTCATTACCCATATCTTGACAACTCTTATCAACCCCTTTTAATATCATATTACTCTGCTAGGACAAGGGTCATAATTCTACAGGGGTAAATTTTTTCCAGGTATAACATGTAGAAAACTGACCCTTGTTTTTTTTTCTCTACAAAATAATCCAACTTTCTACGGCAGAGGGGTCAATTTTCGACGTCGAAAAAAGACCCCGGTCATTAATCTAAGGGGGGGGGGGGGGGGGGGGGGGTGTCATTATTCTTCTTTACACCGGCATGAAGCGTAGCAGTACATACCCTTATGTGTTTTCAAAAATATAATTTTTTCTACCACTGAGCTACCACGATCGGTGCATACTATATTTATTAAGATTTAATACGCACATTGTTCACAACCGCAACGCATCTATGAGGAAATGGCTGTCAGTACGATTTTTTTTTAGAGATATGAAAGATGAAAACATAGGAAATTTAAATATTTAGCACTATCTAATTTCTAACTGTTTTCTCTGTGATAGCTCTTTGAAGCTCTAATGAGTTAATTTCTCCAGATTTTTTTTGCTTGCATGCAAATAAATGACGTTAGCGAACGAGGACTATGGAAATTAATATAGAATACCACATGTATTTCAGTTTCTATTGAGCAATATTTTTTATATGTCGAATTATATTTTATTTCATATATAAGAAATTGCTGAGATAGTTTGTTGGTTATGTGAGATGATTAACTATGATGGGATGACTTCAGCTTTTCCGTCGTCAATTTTTCATAATTCATACAACAATATTCCATTATCACCTGCATGTTTCTCAACTGATTTAATACACAAGAGCTTGTTCTGCTTATGATCAGTTTTAAATCGAGTCAGGCTACTGACAAACAAATTGATGTTACACCCTGTTCCTCAAGAAGCTTGTTTTGTATCCTGTTTCTTTTTACAACAATCACTATGGCGGATTTAGAGGGGATGAAGGGGATGGTCATTTTTTCTAAAAAGGATAGAAAGACATATGGAATAAATAAACACATTGGAGAAACATCAGATGGCTGACATGTTTCATTTCTTGAGTAAAAAAGTAAATTCTTACCAAGCATTGTCAAACGCTAGGTTCTCAGGAGGAGGTGGGGGTGTCTTATTTAAACCAACTTTCAAAAATCTTCTTCTCTACAATTGCACATAAAAAACTAAATGTATTGTCATATAGAGCAGGGAAGCCTCTACCAAAATTGTAAATGTCACGATCCCAAGGGTAGAGGTTCTGAGTCCAGTGCGTGGTCAAAGTGTTTGTGTCAAACATTTAAATAATATCTTGAGTGCTATAGATACTGGATTATAACTAAATAGATACTTTGAAGAGGCAGGTAGTCCTTTATCCAAATTGTAAATTGGCATGATCCCAGGAGTATGTTTTGGAACCAGGATGGGGCGAAATTGGTCATTGTGATTAAATGCCTTTATCATTTGAAAGAATGTTTTCTTGTATATATATATATATATATATATATATATATATATATATATATATATAAACTAAATGCATATTTAGGAAAACCGGAGAGGGATGTACTCATATGTTAAGGGCAAAGGTTCAAATCAAAGGCGGGGTCAATATGGTTGTATACTTTTAATGAACATCACATTTAATACACTTCTTTGACTTTAATGACGCTAGGTAAAAGGAAAATGAATATTTAGGAGGAGTAGAAAAGGGCCACCTATCTTAATGCTTCTTTATGACATATCAGAAGGCTTTTTCATCTCATTGTGAATTCTGTCAAAGATTATATAAGGCGCTGGACAAAATATGAAGAAAAGAAAAAAGAACTTGATACCTTGTCAGAAAGGATAAAAGTCTACGAGGAATATTAAAATCTCGTATCAGACACTTGAAAACCAAAGTAGGTAACATCTATCCTCCTGTGTTTAGTAAACCAGAAGTGATAAAAGAATTATCATGAAGAATATGCTTTGGTGCCATCTGTAACAACACTGTCTTCGTTGTACGGCTCATATTATACGAATGTGGCATTCATTCCACATTTGGTAATCGTACGTATACTCCAAATGCCCTTTCAAAAGATGAAATTCAAAATCATGCTTCGGCTTTAAACACATTTAATATCCCAGTCAATGGAGCGGATGAATATGAGTTAAAGTTCTTGCACCGGATTCCTAAACTTCTCAAAAATCGTTACAAAGAAAGATACATTGCTGGTTCCAGTAAATGTTCTAGGAAGCCTCCTTACGAAAATATTAATAGTTGTGAAGATAAAACTTATGGCAGATGTGATGTAAATAAAATAAATAAAGAAAACAGCAACAACAACCCACCCCCCCCCCCCCCCCCCCGCAAAAAAAAAAAAACAAACAAAAAATCAACCAAAGAAATTTTAATGAATTTAAAATCGCAAAACTTTTTCTCAAATTAAAAACATCATTACGTATGATATTTCAACATTTTACAAGACCATTCCTCAAGACAAATTAAAGACTAGACTTGACATCATACACAGTTGCTTCTTTAACAAGAATGGAAAAAAGGAAATATTGATATCAAGTGATAAGTCATCGAAAGAATTACTTTGTTAAACAACGCTCTGATTCCACACACTCTGAAGTTGAAATTAAAAAGATGGTAAAGTTCCTCGTTGATAATATCTTCGTGGGCTTTAGTGACCAGGTTTTCCAACAGTCCGTTGGACTTCCCATGGGCACAAATTGAGCTGACCTGTTATTTTATTCTTATGAGACAGAATTTATTCAAAAGCTTCTACCTGAGAAGATAAAACCTCCTACTGTTGCCTTCAACCTGAATTTAGATATATCAACGACATTTTATGTATCAACAATAATCATTTTCATTTATATATTGATTCGATATATCCCAGTGAACTTAAAATAAAAGACACCACAGAGTCCTAATCATCTGCTTTGTATTTGGATCTTTTATTGAAAATAAATGTTAATGGCAAATTAACAACTCAACTTTACGACAAACGGGATGATTTCAGCGTCTCCATCATCAACTTACCATATTTATATAGCAATATTCCATTATAACCTGCATATGGTGTTTATATGTCTCAACTGATTCAATATGAAAGAGCCTGTTCTGCGTGTGATCAGTTTTTGATTCGACGCACGCTACTGACAAACAATTTGATGTTACAGTCATTTGAACAGTCTCGTTTAAAGCCCGCATTTCGCAAATTCTATAGTCGTTATAACGACATAGTTTGTCAATAAAACCTGCCATCGGGTCAAATGCTGTCTGACGTGTTACATACCAATTGTTAGGCCATTCTTGGCACACTGATTCTAAGTACGGATTGCTCCGTTTACCTGATCAAGATATAGGGTTCACGGCTGGTGTGACAGGTCGACAAGAAATGTTTACTCTTCTAGTGTCCCGGGGATCCGTGTTTACCCAACTATCTTATAAGTGTTAAGAGATTGATCACTGTTCGTTATCTTCGCCTTTTCTTTTAAATTGTAAAACCATTTGCCTCGATCAGGGTCAGGCTATAGGGCGGGCCAATATTTTATATATTTATAGCAATATGTCTAAAATCTTAGAAAATAAATCAGATGGGAGATAAATTAAATCATTATGGAGCACTAAATTAACATACTCTCAAATAATCTAAGATATCTTTAATCAATTGAAGATAACATAAATTCATTTGAAGTGCGTAACATTTCAATTAATGATTGATTGATTGTATATTGTGTGACGTCCCTTCCGAGAATTGTTCACTCATATGCAGACGTCACTATTGCCGGTGAAGAGCTGCTAAATTAAGGCCGATGCTCGGCACTTATGACATTTAAGCAGAGTGGGATCATCGTGCCACACCTGCTCTGACACGGGGCCTCGGTTTTTGCGGTCTCGTCCGAAGGACCGTCCCATTTAGTCGCCTCTTACGACAAGCAAGGAGTACTGAGGACCTATTCTAAGTCGGATCCTTACGGGATATTTATTCCCAGACCTTTATGAAATATCGTATGTGCTGAGGAGAACGAACAACATTCAATCTTAAAAATCCTATATGATAGAATACAAAATTGAGAGTAGGACAAGCACGGCCCCTGGACACACCAGCAGTGGGATTAGATACCTAGGAATAGTAAGCACCCTCCTGGTGACTGATCATGAGCGCAGTATGTTAATCACGAAAATGGTGTATAGGTCTACACCGTTGTCAAAATCAGCATGTAGAGAATTTTCAAACAATATAGTATGAAACGCTTTCAGACAGCACTAGACTCAATACTTCACGCACGTGTCCGCCACCTTGTTGTGAAAAGATCTTATTTCCCCTAGATAACTTTAACTTGCGTGCCATCACTTACATAAATGGGTGTTTCTGCATGGTTTTATGTGTGGACAATAGATGACAACAAATGGAACAAAACTAAAGCCATAGTCTATTCATATGCCAGTGTTGAAGCAATATATTTTTCATTAAACTGAATTGAAATGCATTCAGGTAAATGTAAAAACAGAATATATACACAAAATATATTTGTATGCATATATTACAGTATCAATTAACATCTGAACATGACGCCACGCGAGTAGACCCCTACTTTGATATTTGTTGAAGCTTTTGAAAAACACGCCAAACACCCGTTGAAGTCCTCCGATTCCAGTTCAGAAGGTTTGAATCATAATTATAAAAATAACATCACAAGAACCTTTAAACAGCACATAGCTAAGTAATCTAAGCGTTTACAGATATATTCCGGCATAAAGTAGACTTTTCTCTATATTAACTCTTTTAAAACTTTTCCATAATGAATTGAGACCCATTCCGGTGATTTACCCTTACATTTACATAAAACACATAATTGAAAGAAAACCGAATACTATATCGTACGAGTTACAGTTTCGAGGTGGGTTTTGTTTGTACATCCGCTTTGGATTATATCGCGTGATGCGTTTGTTTTCATTTCGTCAGATTAGTCCATGTGTTCGGCGCAATTTTTTAGATTAGGATTAAATGAATTAAATTTGTGAAAGTCGCAGGTAAGACACTTTAAAGAGATATAAAACATTTGATCGAGTACCTTTGTTGAAAAATCTGTTGCACATTAGTTTAACAGGTAGCAACTGTCATATGAGGTAGATCTACCTGTTATCGACCAGTTCTTGTGACATCTCTACTAACAAATTGCTATTGCTTTACATTTTGGTTAGAGATATATGAACAGTCTTAGATTTTTATAGAATGAATGTTAATTATCTTGATTATCTAAATATTGACTATCGTGATTATTTAAGTTTAATTTATGTTAATATCTTTATTTTAATGTATTTTGATATCTTTTAAGTTGGTGATATATATATATATAGATATATATATATATATGTGTGTGTGTGTATATTTATATTTATATTCATATATATATATATAGCTTAAAGTCAAATATTCCTTATCACTTATCCTTTTGAATTTACAGGAGGAAGTTGTATACATTTAAGAGTAACAACCCAAAATTCATTCAAGAAAAAAAAAATATAGCTGCTCCTTTCATCTGATAATTCCTTGTGAAAAAAATTATCAAGTTAGATATGACATGTAAAATCCTACATATTCTATACTTTCTTGACTCGGTCTCTATTAAGGGTTAGGGTTATGATGATTATATGTTGACACCATATGTGGTTTGATAAATGGCAGGTTTTTAATTTTTTACATATATATCACCTCCAACGTGTCCGCTAAAATATTTACAAAATTTAGGAAGGGTAGTGCCCTTGTAGTTGTTTTCAATTTGAAAAAAAAGTATCACTGTTAGCTTTAAATTCATTGATGCTTGACTAAACTTCTACATTTATATCCACTCTTTGATAATCTGGAAAAAAAAGTTGTGTTTGATATATGGAGATGTTATATTATGAATGTTTGATATTTATTGGTGGATAATGTTGATATCATTTACAATTATGTATAATAAGAGATATATATTCTTCACACATGTATATTAAACAGCTCATTTTACAAGTTAACATTTCCTGATGTTTTCTATTGGTAGCCAAACTATGTATGTATGTATAAGGGACCCAATCCATGTACTGATACTGTATATTACTAAAATGAAACCCTTTTAATACTGCATTGCATTTTGTAGGAATGATATGATACATACAGTGTATATTTATTTTGGACAAAATGATAGCTATTCTATCTGGAATAAAATAGAGTATGGTGAATACCTATTTTTGGCATGGACAGAGTAATATACATTTGATGTGGGAGAACAAATTAAGCTCTTGAGTGATTATGAAAATTACATTTATGTCGATATTTCTTTACAATGATCAGACATTACAAGTTGTAAACCTTTCTTGAAGGTTGTTAAGGCTAATGCTAATTCTCGGTTTATGTTATGGATAGAAGACAGAGTGTCATAGACTAGCTCTGGATGGAACAGACTCTCCAACCAGTGAAGGTGCATAAAGTACCCATTAACAGTTCAAGGACACAACATGTGACCATGCACACATGGATTCAAACTAGTGATTTTCTTATTGCTGTTATTAGAGCAATGATCCACGTAATACACCGGGCCTACATTCCATTACTTTTAGAAATATTATAAAATTATAAAGAAATTCAATTTTCAAAATTTTTGTATTGATACAGACAAATTCAAAATTCCATACACAATGGCATTTGTGATTGGTACTAATATTTAGCATT
Source organism: Ostrea denselamellosa (assembly GCA_024699665.1). Lineage (NCBI taxonomy): Eukaryota > Metazoa > Mollusca > Bivalvia > Ostreida > Ostreidae > Ostrea > Ostrea denselamellosa. Next base: position 1,597,855 of record JAMZEH010000029.1, on the reverse strand, counting down.
AAATATATTTGACCTAATTATAAAATAACTGATATTGTAGCTGAAACAGGCTGAACTTTTTTGGAAGGGATAATAGATAATTGGGATTTATGTATTCTGCTACAAGCACATTACAACATAATTTCGCTTACCTAAAAAAATAAACATTTGATAAAATGAAATATTTAATCTCATTTTATATATTTTCATATATATTCATGTGCATGATGTAAATTACACAATTTTAGTGATTATCATTTACATCGAAATCAAAACTCAACAGAAGGCGACCGATAAATTTAATTATACAATTTTAGAAAAATGAAAATAGAACCATGAAAAATTTAGTGACTTACTTACTCTATTTTGATACTGATTTTAATTAGCAACAAAAAGAAAATTGCAGTGACAGCATGGCGTTGATCAAAATGTGTCATTTTTGTTTCAAATAAAGTCAAATATTAGTGTGGTTAAATGAATCCATGTTATTTGCATCATATGGAAGCATTACCCTTCCCTGAAAATATCATTCTTTTAAAAATTTAGTAGGGCTGCAATATTGCAGCTAAAAATATTTAATATTATTCATTTTGTTTTAATATATTTGTGATTGATGACTGAGTTGATACTCTTACGACGGAAATCATGAATTTATTTGACAGGGTAAGGAGGGCTAGATGATATTATTGTTTTAGGACATTCAGAGTCAGACAATCAGTGCTTCATCATGGCTGCGGCAAGAAACACTCCGGACCACATTCTGAAGCTGCACAGCACCACTGCACACAACTGGGAGGAAGAGAAAAACAAATTTAAAGATATTCGGGATGATGGGACCATGACATTTTTCTGGTATAATACTGTATTATGAATCTGTATAGGGGGTGGGGTGTTTTCATGTTATTTGATTTCTGTCTGGATATTTGCAATCAAAATCTTGATAACCAATTTTTACTACAAAAAACAAAATTTTCTTCATTTGTGTCTGAATAATGTTTTAATAGATTATTAATTAATCATTGATAAATTATAGTGGCTTGAAGGTAGGAGAACCAGGATGCATCCTGTAGTAAAGTGAAATATTGGTTAAAATGTGAAGAAAATGTTTGAAGTCACTGTTTACATAGTTAATGCTGTTCAGAGATACAAAATGTTGACTCACAAAGAAACTCACATGTACGCATTTGTTCAGAATTCAATATACTGTATTTTACAGCTCTATTTTATTATTATATTCATTGAGTTTAAAACATTTGATAATGCCCACTAGGTTTGCATAATTAGAAGCAGCTTGAAAATTCTTTTAATTTTTCAGATGTAATGGACGTGATCAAATATTCAAAACTAAGTTATATTATAATATTGAACTGTTGCCATGGTAATCTACATATATGCTTTAGGAGATAAAAAATAAAATCAATTTGACCCTAGCTCTTTATTATTATTATTATTTTTTTTTTTTGCTTCATATTGTAATGCAGTATGCAATGGATAGACATATATATTGACAGTATCACCAAAGATTACAAAATTCAAGTCAACCCAAATGAAATATGTTGACATTAGGTATGTCATATCAAGCTAGCCTGATAGGTACAACTGTACATTGAAAGGTCCATGTCCTTGATTAGAATCAATGGAAAATCACAGTCACTACAAAATTTTCCAGCATCACAGTGTCTTAACCGTTTTTGATGGTTACTGATAAGTTATCTTTGAGATAATTGTCCAAGCCTGTGAAAACTACATAGATCTATTTACCTTTCAAGAGCAATACACTTACATTTTGTTTGAATTGACACAGGACTAATCATTTGAAATGGTTGAATTTGCCAATGAATACAAAAAGTAGTTAATAACCATACTTTACTTCATCTTGGATCTGTTTTAAAAATAAATATATGAATAACAAAAACTTGGAGACAATACCAGTTGTTGATATAGATGAGTGTGTGTTTCTGTATACACACACAGTATCATTAAATTTAAAGTCAGTAGTAGGCTGTCTCTGTCTCATTGTCGCAAGCCATGCCTATTGCCTCCGTTAACACTACATCATTGGATAGGTACTATCGGACTCAGTAACCGTGTGGCTAGCGACTGATGCCTCTGCCTATAATGTATGAATGTGATTTGTAGAGAAGAATCAGATATTCTTGCTGTCTGATACTCAACAGTTAGATAGAGAAATAGAATTCCCAATTTAATGATGTAACATATATTATTAAATTAAAAGATTTAATTGTAAGAGGAAGTTTTATGGTAATAGAATTAGTAAAGTTCCAATTCATGAAGATTAGGGCTACTTGGACCTATACAGTCTTCATGATTATATCGTTGTTTTGTTCAATATTTAGCTGATTTAAAACAAAGATTTAAGAATACATGTAAATAATGTTAAACATTTTTATTCATAGATTCAAATAAGAAAACTTTAATTCTGTACATTTAGCACTTCCAACTGGACAGAATATACATACCAGCAAGTCTAGGGAAAGGCAGCTTATTACATACAGCATGATTAGTTTTCTATGGAAACTTTTAGGTTATATCAATTTTTTTTTTAATAAAATGAAACATCACAATAAGAGGATTGTAGCGTAGCAGATTATCCTTATAACCAAACAAAATTGGTTATGTTTGGATTTTTACTATAAAATGATGTATTCTACTATAATGTTTCCATGGAGAGGTTGTCAATGTCTACACATTTCAGAATGTTCTCAGAGAAAAAGGTGTTTATGAGCATTGCAATGTTTTTTATTTTCAGGCGGGCACACACAATCACAGTCTTGGTGCTGTTTAGCTGTATTTTGGTGTATGTCACCCTGTTTGAGGAAAAGACATACGATGCAGAATACAACAATAAGAGGTGGGTTCTGTTTGCACACTTCAGTTGTAAGACATTTTAGAACTATATCAGGGTAGTATCTTTCTCATTTAGTACAGTTCTGAGCATTGTAAGATTTTGTCACACTTAAGTCTTCTTAGACCATGCAGGGAGCAAATGCCCCTGTATTTATAAATATGCACCCATTTTAAATGAGGTGTTTGATGGTACAGCAATGTCTGTCTGTTGTCTTGCTTTTCTTCTGTCTGTTGTCTTGCTTTTCTTCTGTCTATTCCTCCTTTTGTCCATCCAAGTACCCTATGTTGTATGTGCCATGTACCTTATGTCTGTCTGTGTCATGCACCTTATGTCTGTCTGTGCCATGTACCTTATGTCCGTCTGTGCCATGCACCTTATGTCCGTCTGTGCCATGCACCTTATGTCTGTCTGTGCCATGCACCTTATGTCTGTGTGTGTCATGCACCTTATGTCTGTGTGTGTCATGCACCTTATGTCTGTGTGTGTCATGCACCTTATGTCAGTCTGTGCCATGTACCTTATGTCTGTCTGTGCCATGCACCTTACGTCCGTGTGTGTCATGCACCTTACGTCCATCTGTGCCATGTACCTTATGTCTGTCTGTGCCATGCACTTTTTATGTGTGTGTGTGTGTGTGCATCCTTCCATTTGCCTGTACATCCCTTCATTCACCTGACACATGCATATTGCTTGGATTTTGATTTTTCTACATTTTCTTAGAAACTTCTGGTTATTATGTGGTAGAATGTACATGGTGTGTCCAATGATTCCTCTCATAGTTTTCAAAGTAGGATACATCATTTCGCTTGGTGTAAAGGGTGTTGAAGATATGCATATTGTATGGATTTTTAAATTTTTATCAACAAGTTTGATCCATTTGCCCAAATGGAATATTTTGTTCTATCTTAAATGGAAGACTTGCCCAGTGAACTGAGGTAATGTATATGAAAATACCCCAATCATGATACTTTTAAAATATTGAAAGTGAATTCATGCAGTAATATTTGATTCTGACTGCATTAGATATATTACATTTTTGTGCTTTACCAAGATGTTATAAAAGAAAAAATATAAATTATAATTCAAAATGTAGCACTTTGGGTATGCAGGGTGACCATAATACTTTTAGGTCACCTGAGTCACTAAAGTGACCTATTGCTGTTGTCTTCATCCGTCGTCATGCCTCATCCGTCATTTGTTAACAATTTTACATTAATGACTTATTGAAAACTACAAGGCCAATTGTTACCATTTTTGGTGTGAAGCATCTCTAGGATAAGAGAACATAAACTGTGAAATTTATGACCTTACCACCCCAGGGGCCTCAGGGTGAGGGCCAAATATGTTAAAAAGGCTATATTTTCTAAAAATCTTCTTCTCTACTCCCATACATGTGGAAGAAAATCTGAATGCATAGTTATGATGTCCATGAAGCCCTCTATCAAAATTGAGAAATCCATGACTCCTGGGCCAGGGGCTCAGGCCCTAGGGTGGGGCCAGTATGACCGTAAAGTCATAAAGTGAAAATACATATTAAATCTTCAAAAATCTTTTCTGTTCCCATATATATTTGAGTAAACCTAAATGCATGACTCCTGGGTCAGGGGTTCATACCCAGTGTGAGGCCAGTGTGGCTGTACAGTGAAAATGTATTAAATCTGAGAAAATTGTCTTCTCTTCTCCAGCATATATTTGAGAAAAACTAAATGCATGATTATGATGTCTGTGAAGCTCTCTACCTACATTGTGAAATTCTTGGGTCAGGGGTTCAGGTCCTAGGGCAGGGGCAATATGGTCATATAGTGAAACACGTACACAAGAAGTGCATCCCCCACTCCCAATTTTCAGGTCCAAAATTAGGTGTGTGTGTGTATTAAACACAACTGGAAATGCAGTATTAACAATTTAAAATTTTATAAACTATGAATCTAATTGATATTTATGCCACACAGTAATCTATAATTATTGACATATTCATGGTCAATACAATGCTTTAGCTACCTGAGTAGGATAATATTCCCTGAGCTTGGAGGCAGACATGACTATTAGCTTCTTATGATATTCACCATTATCATGAGAGCTAAAACAACAAAAACAAGCGGTCATTAGTGATTTGGTAAAAGGGTGATCCTATTAGCCCTATGAATTATGCACACTCCCAGCTTTTGAAGTTAGAATTCATGGAAAGAAATGATCAAAACACATGATACTTTATGATATTTGTACATATTGTATGGAATGACAAAGTGATTTCTCTTATTTTTTATTTTGATCATACATTTACACTTCCGGTATCTTGGTCAATTTATGATTTGAAAGGAGATTGCAAGTTACAAAAGCTTGTCCTTAAATTGCTGTTAAATTGTGTACTTGAACATTTAAGTGACAAGCATTTAAAATGAATATTGAATGCCTTTTAGAATTAATGGTTTCAAAATATCTTTAACTATCTCTTTCAGTAATTGGCATGTTAGTCAGTTAACATGTTCTGAATGTTGTGCATAATCGTCACATGTTAATTAACTAAAAGAAATAAGTAACAAACATTTTTCAAAATTTTATGTATTTATCTTTTGAAAAAATCCAATTGTCTTCAGGAAGATACTAGAAATCCAAGGATTAATAGTGTATCTACTGATAACAATTTCCGTATCACCGGATGTCTGGCATCTCAGTCAGAGAGAGAGAGAGAGAAAAAGAGACAGAGAGAGAGAATAAATTACCTTATCTGAGCTTCTGTATATGATTTGCAGCAAAAGATGAAATACTGTGTGTAAAATTAAGATTGATATTGTTGAGAAATGTTTGATTCAGACCTGTGGACCACAACATCGAGGCAGCACATCAGTAAAGGATCACAGTGACCTGCTTTACTCACATCAATGAAGTTTGATTGAAATATAGTTCCAGTTTATTTTGATTCATTTAAATTTATTATGTTTCATTTCACTCAAGTTTCATTTTAATTGATTTTCTTTCACTAACTTTTGTTTTCCTGTGTTCATTTTACATTTTACATATACCTACCATAACATATGTAATTGTAAAGGGGAAGGCATAATTTTGAATAAGACTTACTAGAGATAAGGGACATAACTCTTGCCTGTCATACAAGTTTGAGCTTTTGGAGAATGTTGATTACTGGAACATTTTGTGTGTTTGTCAGCTTTAGTAGTATTTTACCAACTTAGACAGGGCACTAACTTCTTATGCCACTTGTCACAATGACAGTGAACATGTGTTTACTGCAGCTAAAGACAATGAAAGTTATGAACAAACAAACAAACAATGCAAGCAAAGGAACATAAACATGGAGGAAATTATATCTTCATTTCTCTCTCTTTTTAAATTATAGTCCAATTTCATAGATTATTTTGATAAGGAAATAGTAACCTGTCTGAACCAGCAACATTTACTTGTTCTTTAAAATTTTGGACTATTATGGGACAGTTGGAGAAATTTAGGAATGTTGATAGTGAACTTTGCCTATCTGCTAGTACTAACTATTGTAAAGTGTAAAGCGAGATTTATAAGGTAACAAATTGCATTTACTGTAAAAGCTAGCTATCCTCTTGTTTTCTCACAAATTGGGTAATAAGGTTTATTGGACAATAAATGTGAATTTAAAGTAAGATGAATATCATAATTTAAATTTTAGTACATGTAAGTATTACTAAATACTAACTAAAGATTACGAAATAGATCAGGTCATAGGTCAGTTAAATGATTGATAACATGTCATTAATTTCTATCTGTGATTTTTCCATCAAATGATAAAGTCCATTTCTGTGTTGCCTGTGAAGCATATCAACACATAGGGATCACTTTGTCCAAAGTCTGTCATACAACTCTTATTATTGAAAGGACTTTGCTTTTCACATTGTATATGTTATCTAATAGATGCAATGATCACTGATGCCCTCACATACATAATATAGTGATCACTAATGCCCTCACATATAATATAATGATCAATAATGCCTCACGTATAATGATCACTGATGCCCTCACATTCATAATGATCATTAATGCCTTCACATATAATGTAATGATCACTGATGCCCTCACATATAATATAATGATCACTAATGCCCTCACATATAATGATCACTGATGCCCTCAAATACACAATATAATGATCACTGATGCCCTCACATATAATGATCACTGATGCCCTCAAATACATAATATAATGATCACTGATGCCCTCACATACATAATATAATGATCACTAATGCCCTCACATATAATGATCACTGATGCCCTCAAATACATAATATAATGATCAATAATGCCCTCACATATAATGGTCACTGATGCCCTCACATACATAATATAATGATCACTGATGCCCTCACATATAATGTAATGATCACTGATGCCCTCACATATATGATATAATGATCTCTGATGCACTCATTTGTGACACACATGTTCCTTTGGAGAACCTTTATTGATATATAAATACCAAATATTACATGGTATAAATTATATCAACCGGAGTATTCAAATATCAGACAGTATTCAAATATCAGCCAGAGTATTCAAATATCCAACAGAGTATTGGAATATCCAACAGAGGCTTTTATCCTAAGGTGTAATAGGATTTTACCATGTAGTTTTCAATCCCCCCCCCCCCCCCCCCCCCCCCCCCCCTTGTTTTCATGTGATGATTTTTGATGCATGAATGTGTTACTTCACTTATAAATATGTAAATACTAGCTATGTCTACCATTGCAGAAAGAAACCTTGAAGTTTAACAGGTTTATTTATCTGAATCAAAAACATGAATATTAACAAAATGAAAATGATAACTTTGAAATGAGTAATGAATTCTACAGATGAATTATTGGCTTGATGTTGATGGAGTAACTGTTGATGCCAGAATGGTAATCTGATTTATGGTTTGATGTGCATTTTTGCACAAGAAGCTGATATGGATCATTGTGACATACAAAAACACATATTTTTATTATCATAAATGTAGATATGAAATAGCATTAAATGTAGATATGAAATAGCATTTTATAATCTTTAAATTTCTTTATTTTTCTGTTTCATTTTGCTTGTGTATAAACTAAGGTTTAGATATAGCAATACTAGGTGAATTTAGTTTAGATATACATGTAACAATACTGGCAGAAGCTATGAAGTCATGAAGTCATTACCTCCCCCTACAAATTCCCAGTTTGCACACATTTAGTACTTACATGATTTTAAGATGTGAGAGAGACTTAAAAAAAAGAATTGTTAAAACATATTTCTTTTAATATCTCATTATTTCTTTCAGAGGAATTGTTGCTATGGTTTTGACATTTTTGCTCTTTGGAGTGACTCAGACCCCTGATGGTGTGTTTAGAAGACCACATCCAGGTATATATGAACAGAAAGGTTTGAAAGAGGGTGTCCTAATCTCTTTTAAATTTTAGAAATTTCCTATTGTAAGCACACTTTTCTTCAGCATGTTCATGTGTTCACTCTGTGTAATGTATAGTTGGACAAATCGAGTTATAATTTGGGGAATGAATTGGTATAAATCTCCTTAAAGGGAAATAACACACCAGAGAAAACTGATGTGGATGGAAAGTTGTTTTTTTTCATATAGCGCTTTTTCCAGCATGTGCTGCTCAAAGTGCTTCACAATACATTATTACCCCAGCAGACCATATAACATTCCAGAGCTTTCTCAGTGCGAGCTGCCATTAAGGCAGCTAGAGCACTAACATTCTAACAATATCTTTCACTGTCTATAACCAGGTACCCCTTTTACACTTGGGTGGAGTGAGGAAATTCGTGTAAAGTGCCTTTCCAAAGGACACAACGTCAGTCCTGCCGTGGCCAGGACTCGAACCCACAACCTTTCGGTTGAGAGTCTAACAGCCTAACCACTAGGCCATTGACGCCACAAAGTGGAGGATATATACAATAATGTTATGGAATTGAAAACATTCAAATTTACCTTAATGGTAATATATTGTTAAAAATTGTAGTTTTAGTAGAAAGTAGCTAAAAAAAAAAATTAAAGCCCATTAGACTATCTACAAATTGTCAGTCTGATGCATTAATTAAGCAGATATGATAGAGCTATCTGGCCAGACAATTAAATTTAAAAAGAAAAGGAATATGTTACTGATGTTATTTTTTCATTTGTGTTTCAAAAGGTAACCAACCATTCTGGTGATGTGTTATTCCTTCTTCAGTTTTGTTGGTTCCTTGAGGCTCAAGGTCAGAACACTTGCACAATACGATTAATAACAACTTCAAGTGTTTCGATGAAAAGGATTTTTTTTTGTAGTATGAAACAAGAAAGATTTTCCTTTATTGTTTGGTTACATAATAGAATGTAATCTTTTCTCCTATGTCAAAAATAATGTCTATGTCTGATGCCCCACTTCCTGTGTTTTGGGTGAAAATTTGGATGAGTGTTTTACTTTATGTCGTGTTTTTACTTCACATCCATATGTTCCTTGTTGTTCAGAACTCCGTAAGAAATCCTAAGAGGTATACCATTGTCATTACTCAGTACATCACATCACTGTAATTAAAATTAGACTCTTTCATCCATTCACCTATTGAAGTGTATCACTGAGGAGTTGAATATTTCTAATTAGATTGTCAGTGAAGATACTTTTTTCTTCTCTCTCTACTTTGTACATGTAGATTCTGTAAGTTTATAATAGATGAAAAACTAAAATTGTTTCAAATTATTTGTCAAAAACAGAGCAAAGCTAAGTTTGGAAATTTCAGTAAACTTGTAAAATTAACCTACAAGGTTTTGTTATAAAAGTTAACCAGAAATTGGTTTTACCATGTTCTTGTCATGAATGACAATTGCTCTTTCATAGGTGTTTTGTGGTTTCAGAATTTTGTTGGTTTTGTGAGTGATCAACATAGCATGATTTTTGCTCATTAAGGAAGACCATTCCATGAGTCAGTATTTATGGTAAAAGCTTTAAAATGTGATGCCTATGAAAATTTATGAAACTACAGTTTCTCCCACCTATTCCTTGTTGTCCTTGTGCTCTCACTAACAGCTGCTCTTCTGAATCTTTATAAAATATTCATGAATTCTTGTTCTTCTCTATAACATAAACTCTGTGTTTAATTCAAGTTATGCTTCATTCAATGTATATTTCATTTCTATTTTTATAACCCAAGTTGCAGTGTTTACTCAAGGGAAATCACTGTCAGATTAATTTTTCTTATTTGTCTATTTTTGCAGATCTGATTCCTTGATCAGACAAAAAAATCTCTTAATGAGAACTCTGTAGATTTGTATGAGATATCAGAAGAACATACTATGAAATGAATTAATAGTTAAAAGAGCTGAACAAGCTGTGTGTGCAGACATGCATCTGCGATGTGTTGTCTGAATGGTAAATGAAATATCTTGCCTCTGATTGACATCAAACTTGGTATATGAACTCAAGTCATAAGAAAAAGATTCTCTTCTTTTTAGAGTCGATTGCATTTTAGGTCAAGGATATTGTTATTGAATATAAATTGAAATGGATATCCCAAACATTCTGATTGACACCAATCTTTTAAAACAAAAATTCTGCTACTTATCATGTGAGGAAGCTCTAGTTTTGGGGATTTCTGTCATAGTTATCCAGCTTTGGTTTCTGAAAGAGGCAGTGTTAATATGACAACTGTGGAATAATGTGTTGCTTCCTCTGAACTGCCCTTGCAACTTGGTTTGTGCATCTTTGGTATTCTTGATTATATTCTGGTGTAATTTTAATAAAAAATGAATTTACACTTTTGAGACCTTCAGTACCACATTAGCTTGTTTGATCTGTATGATGGTCAGAGGTCATGGTAAGAAATCATAGGAGTTTTACATATATATAGGTGATAAAGGAGGAAAATGTTGATGTCTTAAGTATTATAAATATGAATCAGACCTTGTTGTTATATAGAAATATGGTATACTTTATGTAACTTGACAGCATGCAATTTTTGTAGTGTTACAAATATTATTCACAGTGTCACCTTAGATTGACTTTTTTTCTCCTGATTTACAGCATTTTGGAGACTCGTAATGTGCATGAGTGTAGTTTATGAACTGGGGCTGGTTTGGCTTTTATTCCAGGTAAATCACTTTTTCACCTTTGTTCATCTTATTTTACGTTTTTCTAAACAGAAGTTAATTTAATCAAACTTTAATTTTCGATTTTCTTTAAAACCACTTTAGTGACTTTTGTCATTATGTTGCTGGATTATGTCTAGTATTGTATGTATTATGGTATCCAAAGAATTTTTAGAATACAAATGAGATGGGGACAAAGAGACATTGAAATGTTAACTTTTTTTAGTGTTATAAAAAGAGTTGTCTAGTTTTTGAGGTGATGGCCTTGAGTTTGAAAATTCTCATGATGCATAAGTGTAATCTGTTCACACAAGCATATTTCATAATAAACATTACTGACAGAATTCTAATTGTCACCACTTATGTCTTCTATTCATTTACAACAACCTGAGTCATATTACTTCACAACACAGGCTAACAAAAGTTATATTTATGTAAGAAGTAAATTTCATTTTTGAAAATACATGAAAGTTTGAACTACTATGCTTTATGCTGGCATACCTTATTAAGCACCTTAGTGCTTCATGAAAAGTGTGCCGACCTGAAGTCTTGTAGTTCATACCCTCATATATTTTCAAAAGTGAAATTTATTTCTTATTTTTACATTCTACTTTCATTTCTGCTGGAATTTCCAGCCGTCAAAATGGATATACTAAATTTATTAAGTTAGATTAGTAAGTGGCAACCTTTAGTTTACATATATGATACATCCGTATGCAGTATAGAGGTTCTGTGGCCTAATGGATAGCCCACTCACTTGGCAAGTGCATGGTCTTGCGTTCAAGTTCGCAGATAGACAACCATTTTTCTTAATTAAATAGTCTAGATGAAAAATTTAACTAAGACAATAAAGTAAAGACATGCAAAAAAAGTAATGATAGTTTACATTTTTCTGTACACAGTGTAAGAATAGTAGAGTATCAAATGTATAGAAACTAATAGGAAACTTAATGGTATATATTATGATTACCTGCATTCTCAAAAACAGTTCTTAGTTTTGTGAATCTGTAACCATTATGTGCTAATACCAGTTACAACACTTCTGCTACAACCTTTGAGGTGATTTGTGTATAAAGTTGACACGCCTCTGAATCATTCCATGCAAACTATGACCACATCAAGACACCATTATAATGTCACTGTTTTCGTCACATATTTTCACTGTCATTTTCAGCTTTTGATATTTCAGTGTTTTTAAGTATTGTCAAGAGCACACTTGTGGAGCAAGGATATATTTTGTAAAATAGGCACAAAAGATCGCCAAAATTGCAAGTTACATGATGTGTATAAATTTTTAGGTAAACAGTATCAAAATAGGACAGCATGTGCATCGCTATAGAAAAAGATATGCAATGTGCAGGCACATATTGTATTTTAAGTAGGTTTTTACCAACTTGTATGTAAATCCCAGATTAGAAATTTTGTGGTCGATCGTATCTATTATTTCAGATCAATTTTATCAATAATAAGTTTCATGCAGAATACCAGAGGGGGCAATATTTGGTGCTCAGCAGTTGGTCCTGGCCCAGTGTTAAAAAATATGCCTGTGTGAAAAGTAATTACCATGGTAACCATTTCTATTTATCAACTTTTCCATCCTTCAAATGAAAAATAGGAAATTAGAAACAATTTAATACAAATTTTTATGTTGTGCTCAAACTATTTCTTCACTTACTGATTTGGCCATTTAGATGTCTAAACTGAATCAAATTGTATTAGAGAGTATTTTTAGCTTCAAGAGAGTGTTTCAAAGCTATATAGGCTGTATTAAACAGTTTTTTTTGATATTGCAAAGCAGACTAAAATTTTGTCAATATTATAAAGTATAAAAAAAAGTAATGATATTTGACAGTTTCGACAAATTATATTTTTGGTATTATCGGAGTGCTGTTTCTATTCAATGCAAAAAAGGTGGTTTTCTAATGCACATTTATAAAGGAAGAAATGATGTTTATGATAGATGTGCATAAGTGCTTGTAAAAAATGTAATTAGTACATAATGGGAAAAGAGGACTTATTTTACAGTATGTAGTCATATTGAAGAATAGTTTATGTAAATGTGGAATTTAACTCCCTTCCATTGATCAAAGTGGTTCAGAGTTCTTTCTACAACATTTTTCCCCTCTGATTGTCTTTATCGCTGAACGTGTCCCGCCAACCTTCTTGCAGATCATACACATTTTCATATATCACAATGTAATAGTTTACTTTCTAAATTCAGCTTGCAACATCATGTGATATGGATATTTCAAAATGAGGCATTCACTATCCAACTCTGAGAATATATAGGCAGTTAGCTTGATTACTTTTAAATCTGATCGAATTAAATTGTATATTTTGCATTAAGTTTGTAACTTACATAGCTTAATATAAAACACATGCTTTTTATTCCTACAGTAATATCCAATTAATATGGCATATAGAGCTGTAATCAAATGAAAATATATAATGCAAAATTATGCATTTTTTTCACAATCTGTAGATGAAAATTTCTAGTGAATATTATTTAAACCGGTGATCAGAAGTCTGATTTTATTTTGAGAGTTCTTTCTTAGAATGAGGAGTTAATGCACTATTTGGCAGAGCTTCTGTTGTGTATGATAATGAATAAATAGTGTATTTAATATTTTTTAAACCTTAAATTAGTGTCGAAGATGATAGGATATGAATTCCACTAAGATATATATGTGTACAGTGGTGTTTAATATGTCTGTCTGTGGCAAAAGGAATGTTATGTTTCATTGGGGCTTAGTTCAACAACCTAATGAACTTGACTTGACCCCACTTATCAAAATCCTAGTCAATGCTGATAATTTTAAAGCTGTAAGTTAGGTGAATTTGATGTTCCTTGTGACAAGCCTTTCCAACAATGTCTATTTTATATTACCAACCTTGTGACCTTGGGACTGACCTTTGAGCCATTTGCCAAACTCTAACATTGGTTATATTTTTGAACTACATGTATAAATGAAAGGACGTTAATATTTTGTGGGTGTAATTGTTATGATGTGGCCTTTTTGTATTTGTTGCATGTACTAGGAATGTGCTATCACAGGTTATGCTAGCCGTCATCAGGGGAATTATTGTCTCAAACCTGACATTCCTGAAGTTAGCATTGGGAAAAATTGATACAGACAAATGAAACCATCTTAAAATGGGTGAAAGTGTATCATTCAGAACACATTTTATTTTTAGTGTGATAAGATTATATCTCTATATCTCCAAAGAGGGAAAATATTCAATTCATAGGCAGTTAGACTTTTGTAATTTTTAGTGTGGCATCTCTCCATACATAAACTTTTCACATTTTAGACTTCTTCTTAACCATGGGGCTAATTTCAGCCAAACTTGCCACAAACCATGTGTAAAGAGGATTCAAGTTTGTTCAAATGAAGTGCATGCCTTTTATGAAGAGAAGATAGTAAAAAATTAGTGAAACTTTTGGCACCATTTAAAACTTCTTCACAAGAACTATTGGTCCAGTTTCAATCAAACTTGACACAAATCATCCTGGAGTAAAAGGGAAAGGGGATTCAAGTTTAATCAAATTTAGGGTCATGCCCAATCCAAAGGGAAGCTAATCAAGAAAAGGTAAAAAAAAAAAAAATATATATATATATATATACTTTGATCATTCAAAACTCTTCTCAAGAACCACTGACCAGAAAAGTTGAAATTTGCATGTAAGCTTCCTAACTTAGTTTAGATTCAAGTTTGTTCAATTCATAGCCCCAGGGGTAGGATGGGGCCATTATAGGGGATCAAAGTTTTACATGGGTATATTTAGGGAAAAATCTCCTTCTCAAGAACAGTAGGTTATGATTAGTCATATTATTTGCAAGCATCCCTAGGTAGTACAAATTCAGTTTTGTTCAAATTGTGGCCCCTGGAAGTAGAGTGAGGCCACAATAGGGGATCAACATTTTACAGGGGAATGTATAGGGGGGGGGGGGGTATTCTTTTTAACAACAGCAGAGTCATTGTTAATCATTATGCAAGTATCCCCAGGTAGTACAGATTGTAGTTTATTCAAATTATAATCCCAGGGGTTAGGTTGGGACACAATAGGGGATTGAAATTTTACATAATAATTGAGTGCAGGACCATGATTAATCATATTAACATGCAGGTACCTGCATGTAGTTCAAATACAAGTTTCATTTCAAAGGCTCTGGGGGTAGGGTGGGGCATTGATAGGGGATCAAATTTATGTGTGGGAATATACAAGGAAGTAATTGAAAACTTTTTCCTGAAGAGTAGCAGGGCTACACTAAATCATATCTAAATGCAATTGTTCTCAAGTCCTCTTAGCTCTACCAAACTTCTGAAAATCCAAGGAACCTGAATTGAGGCCTAGGTAGGGAAAAGCTTCTCATATATTGAAAATGCATTATTTGGAGTCCACTATATGGGGGATGCCCTATTGTATCGCTCGTCTGTCTATCCCTCAGCACTTTCCATGGCAACAATAACTTAGTTTCTTCTATTTATTTTAAAGATTTTTCATAGGGTTTTATACATAATACTTGGATCAGACAGAGGAAGATTCAGATTTATTGGCTTTGTTGTTATAGAGTTATAGACCTAGAATTTTTAACTATTGATTAAGAATACATGCAATAGCACTTTCGGCATGCAATAACTTGAAATAACTTGGGAATTTTTTTCACAGAATTTAAAGGTAATGCTCAGATTAGGAAGAGGAAGACCCATTTTTAAAAATGATTTTTATATTATCAGTAGGCCTGGATATACAGCAGAAAAAACAGTTAGCTTTATTATATGAACTATTGGCCTTCTTCCCAGAATATCCTTCGTTAAGGAGTGACTTCTGGTCCCAGGATAGGACTGTGTTGATTGTAATGACAAATGTATTATCTTCTTTTAAAAATTTCCTCTTTTTTCAAGTGCATCCAGTAAACAAAGTAGCTATGTGCATATTTATGAGCATTGGGTTTTTCTACTAAATGCACTGAATATTCAGGCTTTTCAATTCCATTTGCTGTAATGTGATAAAACTTACTCTTCTATAAAAGAATTGTAAATTATCAAATATGTATGATAATTATACCAGTATATCTCTCATCCAGTACAAAGTATAGAAATAGAGATTGAAGTATAAAACACATGCAGGTAACAATGATTCATAAAGACAAAAATAATGTGCATACTCAGGTGATTGGCCCTTGGGCCTCTAATCTGTTGCAAAATATGTTGTGGTAATGAAATTGTTGCAGGGAAAAACATACTTGTCTGATTAGGTGTCTTTATTAAAAACCTACTAGACTGACCATAAATTTACCACACTGACAGACATTGGCTGAGTATTGTTCGTAAATTATCGACAAGTATTATTGGTATACGTAGATTATTATGGACAAAAATATTGATAATCCCTAATGAAAAATCTCAAAAGAGAATGTATATTTTGAACTGATACACAGAATATTGTGCAATGAAAATAGCATGTGATAGGCATCAAAAGATCTTGTTCCTGGTTGTAAAAATAGAAAGTGTTTATTTAGTAGTGGTGCAGATATAGATTCCTACTAAACAAGTTTACAGTTTTCATAAGTTAGATCTCTCCATTTGTGTATACTTACATTCCAACATGATTTTTTTTAAAAACCGTTAAGATGTATTGTGGTTTATTTGACATCAGCTTACAATGACATCACTACTAAACCATAACATGTCACAATCCCAATCCTTCCTGCTCACAGTGACATCATAGCTAACCAAACTGGGATAAAAAAAAAATTAATGGAAATGTAAATGTTTATATTTTGGCATCTCTTGTACTGACAATATGCAACAGCCTATAGACAAGTTTTTAAAAAGAGTTATTTTATTCAGTTTGTCTGTACAACTTTTGTGTATCAATAGACATGTAAAAATAAAGGCATTTAGCAGTAAAACTTCACAAAAAACTGTCATTTCATTCATGATTCTGACCATATCTGTAATCAATTTCTCAATGAAGTCATTGTGTAAACATAAATACATTGAGAAATCTCATTCAAAATCATTCCTGGAATCAGACAAAGACTGTAGTGTAATAGAGCAGCAGCTGTTACTATTTATTTTATTTTAATCTCATTATTGTCCAGATTTGCATGGATTGAATCTTAGACTAGTATATTTGATAATGAAGAGCTTGAGATATTCTAGCACAACAATGAATGTGCTTTGAAAGGGCCCCAGGAACTATAATTCACTGAATTGGGGGAGGGGGTGCTTGTTTTTTGTGGGTTTTTTTTTTATCATTATCTCCTGTAGTTTGGAAATAAATTCACTTCTAAGCTTAAGAAAAATATATTTCACATGTAATTATGTACTTAAAAATTGAAAAAAATATACATCAGTAAAAATACAATCTCTCGAACCACTGAATTTGTTTTAATATTTCCTTTATATTGGGATAAATTCACAACTAAGCTAATAAAAAAAGAATACATTTAACACATATTGTTAATTAAACTTATAAATTTAAGAAAATATACATCAGTAAAAATCTTCTTTAAAACCATAAAACTACAAACTAAAATAAATTCTAGTTGATTTTAACTATGCCCTATAGGGCAGGTTTAGCCTTGGGAAATCCATGGGAGAAATATTTCAAAATCTTCTGATTCAGAAGAACCAGATTTGTGTGAAATCAAATGAAATCATCCTTATGTAGTGTAAATTCAATATTCCAGGTGAAGGGCCCTATACAGTTTAGTTCAATATTATTAGTAATAACAGGGCCACTGTATGTGCTTTAAATTCCCACTTTGAATCAATATGAATGTTTTACATTGCATGTGTTTATTTTATTTTTTTTAATTATTTGTAGAATGTTTCGGATGCCAGGGCTGTTATGACCCATTTTGATGGAAGCCTTGGGGTGAAACTGCCAGAGAAGGCTTATGGTGGAAATTGTTTGTTTTATGATCCTAATGCAACCGATCCATGGCATAACCTCTGGGTAGGCTTGAATTATAATGCGAAAATTGAAGATAAATGGTCCTGTATGCTCTTTTATTTAATGTACACAGTGTGTACTGCATTCATTGAGGGATATACTACTGCCAAGCGATTAGGTATCATAAAATACAGACAATGTAATTTATTTGTTGCTAATTACACTGCAAACTGATCCACAACAGGTTTTTAAAATGAAATATTGTGCAGAGATTTTCATCGATGGAATGTGTTGGGAAAACTACATTATATTCAATTAGATTCCAGTCAACACATTGCTGTAGGATACATGTATATCACATACAAATGATCACAGTACAGTGTATTCAAGGTTAAGTCCCACCCCCAACTTAGCAAACCAAAATCAAATAGTTAAATGTTAATGAGGAATACCACACCAGAGAAATTTGGTATCATGGATGAAAAATGGAAGATACATACAATAATATTTTGAAATTGAGAACTTTCAAAGTTACTTTATTTAGTCAAAAAATGCAAATCAGTTATGTTATTAGATCCAACTTATATATTGCAGATTGTAAGTAAATCGATTGCTATATATGCTGTTTGATATGGTGTGTCTACTTTAATGTGCAAACGAGTGAATGAAAACCCTAAATACTTGAATAAGAACATTCTCATATAGACAGAAAGGTATATAGCAAATCAATTGTTAATCTAATCAGTGATAAATAGATAGGTTTCTGAAATGGAAAAAATCTGATAAAACGAGTTGGAAGTGTTTTCCTATCACACTCTATGAATGAACAAGTTAGTTAGGCTACCTTATTGTACTATATTGTGAATATTGGTAACAGTGATAATCCCCATTACTTGAAATGTTAGCAGGGTCAATGTTCAAGGCCATTTTATTACACATTTTCTAGATTGTGTAACAATTTAAAATATAATTTACCTCAATGAATACAGGAATATTGATCATTACCCATTCTTAATGAAGAATTCAAGGTCAACATATAAACCTAATCCTTTAAAGCTCTTGTGTAGTGTTATTGATCAAAATATTTAAAACTCCATAACAGTGAAATTTTCACTTGTTCTGCAAATTCGAAAATGTTACCAAATAAAATATGTTGCTTAACTATTTGGCTCATTACGTAAGTTCACTGTACTGTGTGACTTTTCAC
Organism: Ostrea denselamellosa; assembly: GCA_024699665.1. Taxonomy (NCBI): domain Eukaryota; kingdom Metazoa; phylum Mollusca; class Bivalvia; order Ostreida; family Ostreidae; genus Ostrea; species Ostrea denselamellosa. Next base: position 1,578,801 of record JAMZEH010000029.1, on the reverse strand, counting down.
CTAGACAGGGTAAAAAAGGATTTTCTTGGGAAGTAGAATCAATCAGGATTAGATGTGACATGAGATTTGTGGCTAGAGCTGTGATATTAATTAGATTAATGAGTAATTCTTATTGAGGTGAATCAGGAATCACCTAACATGCTGTTTCTCATTAGCTTTTCCTCTATCAACACAGATGAACTGTCAGTAAAGGATGCATTGCATGAAATGACATTTCACATCTCTCGTCTGTTAGAGATGGACATTAAACCCTTTTTTTTTTTTAATTTGATTTCTTCCAGAAACTTTTTCTTTATTGTTTTTAAAAATTTCATACACAACAATGTGTCCCTCAGTGTTATTTTGAATGATTTCATTACAGGCATTTAATTTTGTTTTAGGATAAATTTGATGGATTCGTTCCCACTCACTTCTTTGGATGGTGGTTTAAGGTAAAACTATATACCATGTGATGTAGTGAGGGTAAAGAAGTCTTAAATTAATTTGTAACTATACTGTAAAATCAGTAGATTTTGTGGAGGCGTAATTTTTGTGGAGTTCTTGAATACCCCTATCCCATGATTTTCAAACCATAATGAAATACACATTTAATACAATGTTTCAGTGTATATAAACTATATCAAAGAAATCACATCCCAACAAGAAATCAAAATTCTTTCAATCCATGAAAATTTGCTTCCATGAATTTAAGCTGTTTGGGTTTTATAATTGTGTGTGTGTGTGTGTGTGTGTGTGTGTGTGTGTGTGTGTGTGTGTGTGTGTGTGTGTGTGTAGAGATCTTTAATGAACATGTTTGGAAATCTGATTGTGTGAAAAAGTAAACTTGTGAATGTATGTTAGGAAAAAATCAATGTCATGATACAGTTGAACTTTGGTATCTCGAACACCAATATCGCGAATACCATGGATATGTCGAAGTGGTTCAGTAGTCCCAACAACTTGTTTTTTAAGTATTTTACCCTCAAATCCTCGGATATCTTGAAGTTTTTTTCTTGTCCCCATTGATTTCGAGATAACAAAATTTAACTATCTCATTTCTTCAGTCTTTGGGAATGGGACTGCACTCTAATATATTTAATGATGTATTTCCTTTTGATTGATAGACCCTGATCCTGAGGGACTGGTGGCTGTGCACGGTGCTGAGTATTATGTTTGAAGTTTTGGAATACACATTAGAACACCAGCTTCCAAACTTCAGCGAGTGCTGGTGGGATCATGTAAGACACTTAGTCATTGTAGCTAATAACATCAAGTGTGGCAACATATCATAGCTAACAACATCAGTTGTAGCCAGCAACATCAGGTGTAGCAAAATATCGTAGCTAACAACATCAGTTGTAGCAAAATAATGTAGACAGCAACATCAGGTGTAGCAACATATAGCCAGCAACATCAGGTGTAGCAAAATATTGTAGCTAACAACATCAGTTGTAGCAAAATATCATTGTAGCCAGCAACATCAGTTGTAGCAACATATAGTCAGCAACATCAGTTGTAGCAACATATAGCCAGCAACATAGGTGTAGCAACATATAGCCAGCAACATCAGTTGTAGCAACATGTTATTGTAGCATACAAAATCAAGTCTAGTATCATGTCACATTAACTGACAGGATTAATGTCAGTGTTGCTAACAAGGTCAAGTCTGGCAACATTCCTTTGTGTCAACACTGTCATTAACTTTTCACATTTTAGACTTTTTTTAAAGATACACTTGACCATTTGCAACCAAAATTGTCATAAAGTATTCTAAGGTGATGAGGTTTCAAATTTGTCTAAGTAAAGAGCCATGTTTCATTGGTTAAACCTCGACTTAAGGTGTTAGGACAGGACTGCAATAGAATTCATAAAATTTCCTGCAAAATGTCATCCATAGCAGAACCATTGATTAGTTGTAGTTTAAAGTCTTACATTATTAGTGCCTTTAACTCTGTATGAACAAAAAAGGGGGCTCAGTTAGGCATTGTAGACCTCTTGAGCCATCAGTTTTTAATTGCTCAACCAATTCAAATAGAAAGTATAGAATAATATCCAAGTCAGTTCATTTTCTATGATTTATCATTTTATTAGACACACTTCTATGATACTCCAGTTAGTCATACGACACTTTTTTATATGCCTGTCCTTAGATGGGATATATTATGATATGGCATGTCTGTCTGTCTGTCTGTAAACTTGTCACATTTTCGGCTTCTCCAAAACAACTGGGCCAGTAAAGTTCAAATTTATGTGGAAGCTTCCTGACATTGTACAGATTCAAATTTGTTAAAATCATGTTAAACCCCTATTGTGGTCCCAACCTACCCTCAGGGGCCATATGTGAAAATATAGAAAAAAATCTTTTAAAATTTTCTTTTCCAGAACCACAGGGCTGATTTCAATAAAACTTTATACAAATCATCCTTTGGTAAAAGGGATTTAAGTTATTTGTTTTGTTTTTTTTTCAAATGAAGGACCATGCCCCCCTTCAAAGGAGAGATAATCACAAAAATGCAAAAATAGGGTGGAGTAATTTAAAAGTCCTGTCATAATGTAAATTCATGTTTGTTAAAATCTTGGCCCACAGGGGTAGGGTGGGGCTACAATAGGGGATCAAAGTTTTACATGCGAAAATGTAGGGAAAAATCTTTAAAAATCTTCTCAAGAACCACTGAACCAGAAAAGTTCAAATTTACATGACAGTTTTCTGACATAGTGCAGATTCAAGTTTGTAAAAATCATGCCCCCCTCCCCCAGGTGTAGGGCGGGATCACAGTAGGGGATCAAAGTTTTACATGCAAATATATAGAGAAAAATCTTTAAACATGGGCCATGGTGACTCGGGTGAGCGATGTGGCCCAGGCCTCTTGTTTCATAATTGATGTGCCTGTTTTGAAATAGCATCTGTGACACCCCCCAACCCTAAAAGGATATTGACGTTATTTTGTTTTGGTCTGTTTTATATACCAAAGGAGATCTAATAGTTATAGTGCTCTATTTGCAATTTTGAGACCCAGGTTCGATTCTTAATTTTGGCATTGTGTCATATTGGCGTAGTGTCATATTTAAGACATTCGTTAGCTTAGCACTCAGCAATAGAGGTGAAAGCCACATGTGTTTTGGATATGACTTTAAAAACAAAGATCCTGTGTCCAGTAGGTGTTGGTATAATAAAGAGCCCTCACTGATTCTGATACATGCTTAGGTCTAAATTTGTGGTACTTCACTTAAAGCTGGTGATGTTTCAACATGAGTGAGAAATTCTTAAATGGTACAAAACAAAAACCCAGACTGATATAACAGGAATACTACAAACACATATATACATACTGATTTTTGAAAATAATCCCATAATTTATTGATTGCTGATTTTATTCAAGTATAAAATAGAGATTAGAATGATTCAAATCAATATGCTTCATATTCTTCATTATATAACATCCACCATCCGGTAATATGAAATTTTAAAGAAATGTAATTTTGAATTCCTCATCAAATTAAGTTTAGAAATCAAAATCTCTGTTTTAATTTTCAAGATTTTTGTTAGAACATAATATTGATATATTTTCAAATGTGGTAAATGGGAGAAAAATTTCATTATTGCTACAATAATGAAATTTCTCCCAATTACTACGTTTGTGTCAAGTTAATGGGATGGAAATCTCTCAGCACTCACTATATCAGAAGGCTATCTTCTGATGTAGTGAGTGCTGCAGAGCTTTCCATCCCATTTACATGACACAGTCGTGATTTGAACTGCTATTTGATTCATGGATCAATCATAGAGCTTTACACATCTCTCAGCCATGTGTATGGGACTTGTTCTATCATTGTAACTGTCAAATCAACTCAGTTTTTACATTGTTATAACTGCTAAATGAACTTGGTTTTTATATGCCTGTCTAAGACGAGACATATTGTGTTATGACGATCATGTCCGTCTGTCCTGCTTCATGTCTGGCTCATATCTTAAATACTATGAGACCTAGAATAATTAAATTTTGTCAGATTATACATCTTGGGTAGAGGGTGGGTCACACTTTAAAATTGGGTGACTGTGACATATGATTAAGAAGATATGGCTAAATGTGGCAAAATCCTGTATGAGTTGTAACTGGACAATTATTTGATCTAGAATCATCAAACTTGGTCAGTTACTGCATCTTAAGAAGAAGATGAGGCATGTCCTAAATCAAGGTCACTGTGACCTCTAATTAAGATGATATGGCCATAAATGGCATAACCCTTTTTTGGGCTTATGAAGATATGAGTCCTAAAATCAACAAACTTGTTAATTTGTGCATCTGTATAGAAATATAAATTGTAGCTTAAAATCAGGTCATTAAAACTTTTCAAATGGTAATTATTTAAACAAAAAAACTGTTTTAAGGGAGATAATCCCTACATATGTAAGAAAATGATGCAGTTACTCTATTCAGTAGTTATATCAAAAACACATATTTTTTTCATAAAATGTGGTTATATAACAATTAATATGAATACTTACTTGTTTCTAACATTAATGTATAGATATATGCAGTACTGTACTATAGAATTTGCAAAGACTTAACAAGCACATCACAGAACAAGAGGATGATCATTCATTAAGCTGTGTTTCTGCAGTTCATCTCTCTTTCATTAGCCCCTTGGGAGTAAGCCATGTATTTCAGAGTTCATCTGAAGATTCAAAGATCATTTTGATAAGAACTATATTACATCTGTCCAGTTTAAGTTTAAGTAATGAGTATAATGTAAGAAGGCTGTCTGGGACATTTCTTTGTACAACCCAAAATAAGTAACTCATACCATGTGAAAGAAATTATCTAGATATATGTGCAATAAAATGAAAACATGATTTAGAATATTTCTGTAGTTATTTGAACAATTGAAGAGATTTATTGACAAATCAATTGCAGTGTGCAATAGACACAATATCAAGGACTTCATTTTATTTAAGACTTAAAAAGCAAAGATATTGGTGCAGTCTTTGCACCAAGTAAGATTGGCACGAATTTATCTGTTTATATAATGAATAAACATCTGATGGGCATATGATGAGCCGTGGCGGTGCACTTTATCACATCATTGTAATTGGCAAATCAACTTGCTCATTACCTCATTGTACAACTGACAAGGGCAAGTCTATAAACGTATTGTAAATATGTGTAGGAAAAAGATTGTCATTGCCACTGACACAACCTTTGACCTCACAGTGACTACACGATCAATTTATCAGTGCTGCCTTAAAAGCACTACGCAGTCATTATGTAACATTTAATGTATAAAAGGAATGAATGATGTAATTAGGATGTTTGATATCGGTCTTTATAAGATTATCAGACTAGTGTTTTCTCAAGTCCTTGACATTACAGCATTCTTTCTGTTTCTCCATTTTAATGTTTTATTATAATTTTTAACATGTGAATATTGATGTTAAGTAACCTTCAATAATTGTCTTACAATCACACATTTGCGTTTTTTTTTTATTTGTGGAATCTTACTATCAGAGTTTTCTTAACAAACGTCAGAGAATTGATGGCTTATTGTGAGATCATTGTACAGTGCGTGGTCTTTTATTTTCAGTGGATTATGGATGCTATAGTTTGTAATGGACTTGGGATCTATTTAGGAATGAAAACTCTGAATTATTTATCTATGAAACCATATCATTGGAGGGGCATGTGGAACATACCTTCATACAGGTGAAGTATAATCAATTGTATTGACCAGTAATTTTGTAAAGTGAATGGACCTCTGGACTAATATGTAATTATGTATCATGTAAACTTAATCAATTATATGTATATGGCCATATTTCATTCATCTTGGTTGGACGTGCAAGAATGCAATATTGATTAAGTTATTAAATATCCAGATGATTTGATATATATTATGTATATAGTATCATTATTGAATGAATTCGAATTCTTAGAGATTGTGTCAATATTTAGATGTGTGCTCTCTCAAAGTGATGTGTGCTCTTATCAGAGTCAATCAGATGTTTAGATATGTGTTCTGTCAGAGTTAATCATGTTTAAATGTGCTCGGTCAGAGTTACATTTAGATGTGTGTTCTGTCCGAGATCATCAAATGTTTAGGTGTGTGCTCTGTCAGAATTATGGTTAGACATGTGCTCTGTCAGAATTATGTTTAGACATGTGCTCTGTTAAAATGAATTGGATGGGACTTGTATTACAGAGGAAAGATGAAGAGAATTGCCTTGCAGTTCACGCCCTACAGCTGGACGGACTTTGACTGGCGACCACTGTCCAGTTTGAGGCGTTGGCTGTGTATGTTAGGAGTTATAGCGATAGTAAGTAATGAATTACCCACTGTGTGTGTGTACGCATGGACATGCATGCATGTGTGTGTCTGTCTGTGTGAGTGAGTGTGCATAAGAATAATGTAATACAAGGGAGAGAATCTTGATGCACTTGTGAAAGCACTAAAACATTATGAAGGTATTGAAATCTAGCAATCACCAGAGTTGTTTTATAAATTTTGGGATCTGTTGAGCTCCAGTTTTCATTATTATTTACTTTTGGGAGGTTGTGTTCATAACTCAGATTTTGAGTTTGGAAATAAGTGATATGTGATAAATTTAGATAGTATAATTAATAAAGTAAAATATATCATAGCAGGAATCATTTAATGAGTGATAGAATTAAGTATTTGAACATAAATGACTCTGGATTTAAAAGGAATCTACTGTTATATATTGTTGATTCTAGTACTAAGAATAAAGGAAAGTTGAATTGTAAAGTGAAAATTGGCTTTGAAAGATTACATTATATTAAAAACTAATATATTTTCTTTTCAGTTTCTAGTTGCCGAGTTAAACACATTTTATTTGAAGTTTGTGCTGTGGCTGCCTCCCGAGCATTACCTCAACTTGACTCGCCTGGCATTCTTCCTGTTCATGGGGGCAGCAGCCATGAGAGAAACATTCCAATATCTTGATGATCCGTAAGTTAGCAATGCCTCAGTATTGTGATTTAAAATGTACAGACCCTGAGGCATGCTGCTACACCAAAGGAACTGTTGTGGTCCTCATCTAGAACTGTTCCATTCCCAGACCAGACTGTTCCATTCAAACTGTTCAGCATTCCGTTCCCAGAACAAAATATTCTGCTCTGATCTAAAACCATTCATTCTTGATAAACTGTTTGTTCTCTCAGAGTGTTAATTCTCACATGGTCATTTAATACTCACCTAGCATCATTCACTTATAGACAACATGGTGCTTAATCAGAATATGAAAGAAGAATAGTGCTTTTGGTTTGACAGTATTTTAATGTTGTACAATGCTGAACTTAATCATTTTAATACAGGTGACTTGAGATGGCTCAAATTCAATCTCTCAAAGTTCTCGATCGTTCTCAAAGTCCTTATTTTTTCTCTCTATATAACTAAGCATATTTACCATTGACCTCTTGAATGTTTGACCTCTCAAAGTTCTCTTTACCTTTCAAAGACATTAGGTTTGTCACTTACTGCTTCCCACATATCAGTATATCGTGGAAGAATTTAATGGTACTGTAGACATTATACATGTACATGTTGTAACCATATTGTGAAGATTAGTTTTCAGTATGTTTTGCATGCTGTATACAACTCTTTGTTTGGAGACTATTCTGCTAATTTGCATGTATAGTATTTTTATGTCCCCAGCTCCAGCATGGGATTTTTTTCCTACTGTCAATCAGTAATACTTTGGTTTCTACTATTTGAGTTCGAGAAATGAAACTTTACACTGGAATCTTTGTTTTGTGACTATAGGCTGACTCCTAGTATTTAATGGTGATCCTGTGATCTTACCGACTGTTTTTAAACTTTTTGTTTTGCTGATAAAACAATTAAAATTGACATTGCTTGCTAATAAAACAATTAAAATTGACATTACTGATAATTTTATTTTATAATATAACAATTAATCAGTATGTGTTACAAACAAATTGATAGCTGACTGAAGAATATTTGAAATTCAACAAGTAATCAATTGTCTGCATTCCAAGATTGATACACGTATTGATAAACTTGGCAATGCACAGATAAGTGGACCCGCTTCCACATGTGTGTATTTTGTTGGACTGTACATGGGAAATCTGCAGGTAGATACACTGCATTGATATAACCTGTCAACATCAAACTAAATACTTAAAACATTTTTCAGAATACTGTAGTAGACCTTTCCACCTCACCTTTTGTAGTCAGCAAAAAATATGTATTCTGTTTTGGAAGCTGCCATGATGTCTCAAGGTGACTCTATTCGTAGCTGTGTAGGAAAACGATTAGCTGTATATTTCTAAGCCATAGCATAATAAGAATAAAGTCTTGTTTACATGGATGATGCAGATAACGTCCTTGTTTCGAAGGTTATCCTGCAACATCTATGAAAATGCGTACATGTACTTTATTTCTTAATTCTTTCACTATTTTACTTGAACATGGTGATTTTAAAATTGTAAGGGCATGTATGGGCCTGAAATTTTATGAAATACATTTGTAAACATCAGTTAAGAAAAAAAAATAATGCAATTTAAAAAAATCACGAGATATGAGAAATTTTTATACTTTATCAATTGGTGCATCTGTAAAGAAATGTAATTTGCTATTTAAAATCAGGTCATTAAAACTCTTAAAAAATGCAACCCAACGTATGTACTAAGAGAGTAATGCAGTGCCGATTGCATCAGTAATATACACATTTTTCATAACTTTAGCCACATAATTATTTTGTTTCCAGCAATAATGATATAAATATATGCAATATTGTACTACAAAATTTACAAAGACTTAACAAGCACATCAAGCAACAGATAGAGTAATTCCAATTGCCCCATGGAAGTAATGATCTGCATATGTAAGCCATGGTTTGCGAGAAATTCAGTTGGCGCTATAAAGGTCATATGATAAGGACCAATAACTACATCTTTCTAGTTAAAATTCCATTTGTCCCTTGGGAGTAATAATCTAGCCATAATGTTTTCAGAGATATATTAGGCATGCAAAGATCAATTGGATAAGAGCCATGTTGCATAATTAATTAATGAGCATAATGTAAGAAGGCTATGGAGATAATTTGTCACTCCTTTAGTTATGGGGCAGTTCTTTGTACAACCCAAAATTGTTAATTAATTCAAAACATGTGTGAAAGAAATCTAGATAAAGAGATATATTGAGAAATCAATTGTTGTACCAGTGTTGACATGATTTTGTACCATGTACATTCATATTTTTGTGAGTAATAAGCATCTGATGGGTGTACCATATGCTGTGGTGATGCACACTTCATGAGATGCTGGTACATGTATCTATTATCTTAATGAAATTTAACTATGAATATAGAGCTTTCCAAACATTAATATTGATATTTCTCCTACTTTTTCTCTACTTTCAATAACTAAATGTTTGCTATGTTTTGCAGATCCTGTAAGAAGTTTGGACGTCAATCATGGTTGATTGCTATGATAATCATCACAGAATTCCTTATCGTGGTCAAATTTGACTGGGAAACCATTAGCAAACCACTTCCTCAACATATTGCTCTATTTTGGATAGCAGGTGCCCTGGGACTTTTGTTTTTTACATTCTGGAAATTCTTCATTTACAGAGATGTAAAAAATGATGTGTTACTGGAAGAGAAGAAAGAAACCAATGGTGTTAAACACAGCAACGGAAAGAACAAACAGTCGTCAGTGAATGGAAATGGTGTTGTCTCCAAAGCAAGGTTACGGAAAACAAATTAAACCTTAATAATGCTTATAACTGATAGTTGGAAGTACACATATTATATATATATTTTTTTAATAAGCTTGTTTTGTATGAAATCTGGCCATAAAGTAGTATTGTGATATGATTTTTACGACCTGCGAATATCTTTTGTGTCTTTTTGATGATATGTATATACAGTGCAGTCAATTTTTTTTTTTTATGTGGGAAGCATTGTACTACAAATTTTTTATTGGGTATGAAATTCAACTCAGAAATGCATTGCACTCTAGAGGGAAGTCATTCATAAGCTCATTGTTACTGTACAGTCTCTTAATTTGCGGTATGTGTTTTTGTATAGTGGCATTAAATATAGAAGGAGTATGATATTTATTTGTACATGGGTGTGTGTATGCCTTGTATGTCGTCTATTTTCATTCAGAAATAAGGCTTTCTTCAGATTCAGTGTGCACATGTTTTAGAAACGTTGGGAATTCAAAAGCTGGACTTCTACCAATATGGATGTGATACATGTATCTACCACTCAATTAGCCACCAGGGGTCAGATCTTAAATACTGTGGTTTCATTTATTTTTGGAGCATTCGTTGTTTTTAATGAATTTTGTTGGAACATAAATTTTTGGACAGGTACCCTGTGTTCTTTCCTCTCAAATAGACCTGTACTTTGTTAATCACATGATTTATCGGTCTTGCATAACCATGAAATCAATGTTAAATGGTGCACAACGAATAATGGTGAAAATAGTGTAAATACATGTATCTTCCTTATTATGAATTAGTAGCTTAAAGACAACATTAAGACAAGTGGAAATGTATTTGAAATCATTTTATATTAAAATTGCAATAGTTGAATGAAATTAATAGGTTACCGGTATGTAAATATGTTTGTTATTATAGAATTGGTACACAGCATCAAGGCTTACTATTCACTCTCTCTTTAGCAGCTAGTGTAGAATATCATTCAGTTTGTTACATTGTAGCACTGTGTAGGGCCATCTTGCCATTATGATCTCAGTATGTAGCCCAGTACAGTTGGTTGTATTTGAGTTGAATAACATGGCAATCACTTGTGTTGATTTAGACCAAGTCCATTGCCTTATTAGTGGCTAAAGAAAACATAAATCATTGGAATATGCAAGATTTTAAATGGTAATGGTCAGCCATGTTAAATTTTCAGATTTTCTCCACACAATATTAGATTAATAAGAATACTAACTACAAGTAGATAATTTTCTGACACTGATTTATATAGAATAAGGACTTCTTTCTGATACTTATATCAGCATTAGCAAAATAAGATATTGAAAAATAGCAAGTCAAGTAGCAGTATGTTAAGAATCATGCAGTTCAATAAAATTATTGTTCTTGTTTGAAATGATAATGGATGCATATCATGAAATGCACAGTGAATCTGGATATGCTGCTGTTTAGGGGTGGAAAAATGACAAAGTTACATCACGTTTCTTATGAATTATGGAGTTAACTACCCTTTATATGATAATTTCTCAAATTTTAAAGGATTATTTTTAATTTAACTAAATTAAAAATGTGTTGCCTTCTTCTTGGAAAAGATAATTGATGTCAAATTCATTTTATTTTCAGTATGTAAATTAGTGTGATGTACATATGCCCTTTATGTGAGAAAATGTAATACCAGTGCAATTCACATTATTGAATTTGGAACTAATTGTAAAAATGCATTTCTCTAAAAGTGTGTGACAAAATTTCAAAGCTTAAAAATATGCAACCTTTTTATCAATTAATAAATTTTCCTCAGCATGATTCTTGCATAGGTGCTATTTTAAGATATGAAAAATCTTAAAAGTTCCATTTTCAAAATTTATACATGTACAATGCCACCTTTATGATATTTAGATATTCACAAATACTTATATAAAATGCCCCTTTATTATTTGTGATTAATCATTTAAAATGCGGTTTCCTAGCAGCATTACTCGACTTCAGCTGTGCTGTCTTACTGGCACTTGTGTAGTACTCAGTAGTAGCAGTGATTTTAGAGCAGTATGGACTTTACGCTTTACAAAATAAATTTATTATTATTATTATTGACCCAGTTTCAATTGATATCTAGCACTCATTTCAGCAAATATAGCTAGAATTCAAAGTAGCATACAGTGATCATTAAAATCAACATTGTTGTGTCAGAATTATTTTTTTAGTAGTTTGTCCATAGGAATTTCATATATTCGTTGTCATGTACTGTGGAATCACTCTTATAATACCAAATGCCATGTATTTAAATGTGTATCAGTGTATGCTTTGAGAAACTGGAAAGTTTTGATTATATGCTTTACAATAGTGCCTAGTACTGTAGTGTTCTTATATGACAAATACATGTATGAGAGTTTTTTTTTTAAATTGTTGGAGATATGTACAGTATAGAAACAGTTGATTAAGAATTACCTTTTTAATCATTGTCAACATTTTTACAAACAGAAATCCACAAATAATACACATGATAAGATGATTTCAAAATTTAAACTTTATAAGAGTGGTATGGACTAAAAACTTCCACACAGTTACAAAGACATGGGAGATTTTTTAACAGTGCCTCCTGCCTGTGACACTTTTGAGTTCTGATATTATCTTATCTGCTGGACTCACTTTGCTCAACACTGGTGTTCAAGGACAGTCACTAACTCTTTGTGTGAGCAGTACATGTGACCAACCTATTTTTAGAATTTACCTCAAATCAATGTATAAGATTGGCTGTGATATTTGCTCGGAAGCCTTCATCATGGATGGCACGACTTGGGTCTAGTAGAACAGTGGAGCCAAATCTTGTAAAGGAAGGGTGTAGTTGTAGAAAGAGTGATCAGATGGCATGAAGGAAATGTTTATTTTATGATCTACCTTTTATTGAGAGGTATTGCTTGTATGGAGAATAAGCTGTCACAAGGTTTACTACTTCTCTGGTAGGAAGTGAATTAAGTTCCCGTTCGTAATGTTAGTGTATATTTATGTGTACCTCTGTTGAGTTTTCTTTACTAGGATTGATAGAAAATTAAGTTACATTGGTTATCTTATTAAGCTTTGTTGAAATATAGTACAAGTATGTGGATTTCATATTCTGTCATGTTTGTCCTGTTTGCAAGATTCTTGGAAAGTTACAACATGTTTGAATAAAATGGGGAATGAGAAATGGGCTACAAGTTACCAATAGTCTGGAAGATTTGAAGTGTGGATGATTGGAGATATTTTCCTTTAAATTTCGAAAGTATGGAGTATTTGTGTAGGTATGCCCTTTCTTTGAGTGCCTGCTCAATTTATTGAGGAATGAACCTGAATGTGAAATGCAGCTGTGCCTTGCTAAGTAACTTTGTTGTAGCATACATGTAAAATTCAGAGGTGACTTCAATGTGCTGGATACATAGAGATATATAATGTTGTGGATTGGCATATTAAACAGAAGTCATGCTGTTGTATTTGTGAAAGTTGTTTGTAGTATTTTGTATTACAAATTTTCAAAATAACAATATTTGTATAGGTTTCTATATATACATGTTTTTGTTTTTTTTTACTTTAGAGTTTTAAACATTGTTATTTAATAGTCCAGTCTGAGAATGTAAAACTGAATGGTAGTTTTACAGTAATATATTTTTTTTTTAAATGTAAATTCTTTGATTAAAATTGCACCTTCTGTAAACATAGGTACATTTGTATGTTTGAAATGAATTCTTGTAAAGTTTCTTAAAATTATGAATTGTAAGAGTACACTCGGATGGTTATGAACATCTTTACACAGACAATTTAAAATTTCCTTATTTAGGAATAGCAATGTATAAATTCCAGCTCAGTCAAACACAGTATATGAAGTATACATTTGTTATTGATCTCAGATTGACATGACTCAATCATGTAATGCATCACACAGATAATTAATTCATCTTGCATGTATTCCATGCACTTCTGACAACTCTTGAGAATTCTGGTTTCGGTGCAGAATTATGGTATCTGTTAGTCCATGCAGAGTTACATCCCCCTCATAAATAAAATAAACTGTTGAGCTACAATTTGGCTCTTCTAGTACTTATTCTGTTGTATGAAGAAAAACAGGGTATTAAGTATAGCTAGGTGTCTTATTTTAATACATGCATCATTTTATAATAATCTACTATGAATAGAAGACAATGTATAGTTCTCTAATCTGCATTTTTATTTAAGTTATTTAATTCACCTTAAATCCAACTCAGATGGTGTAGCTAGTCCTTTTTTTGTACTTGCAATATTATTGACTGTTTTTGCTGTATAGTCTATAAGTATATGTTTATAGGTATATATGTTAACTTTGTGCAAGATATTTTCTACTTTTTCGGAGTATAATTATGTATACTGGTACTATAAATCATTGATTGTTGTGATGATCCAAGAAAGTAATGGATATTCAAAGCAGTGGGGAGTGGAGAGGGATTGATATTGAGGTATAACAATTATTGTTCTTGAATAGTTCAATGTTCAGTTCATGTGTTCATGAAGGTTTTTAAATTTGTTCAAGGAAATACAAGTCCCCTCCTCTCCTGAAAATTTGTGATTTTACAGTTAACTGGTGATGGAGACAAATGATGCAACGTGAAGTGTTATTTTGAAGCAGCAGCCATATTTCCACCGGAATATTACTGTCAGAATCATTACCAAATTGTTAGGGTTTATTTTTTATGTGTATAAAAAAAAAATGGAAACAGTTTTGAAAGTGGTTTTTAAATCATGCAGATTTTCAGAACTGTTATAACCCAAGTTTATATTAATTTCCTGTGTTCATGTACTGTTATTTCAATTTCTTTCAAACTTCAACCAAGGTTTGCCATGACAAATATCCTCTATCATACAAACTTTCCAAATCTTGCATGTCTTTTACAATTTGACTGAAATATTGTAACGGACTGCTGTCGCACAAAAGGCATGTAGATGTGTGATAAGTACTTTAGGTGGTTGTAAGATAATTACCAGATGTCCACTAATGCTGTGACAATAAATCAAGGGGAAGAGCTGCACATATACTATTGTTATTTTTTATAAACTACAATTTACAATGGCTGTTCTCAATTGAATTTTTTTTTTTTAAATTTGGTGGAATACAGGCTTTCCTTAGTGTGTTCTGTTTATTTTTATGCCCCCCCCCCACCCCTTCCCTTTCAAAAAAAAGTGGGCAAATCAGTTTGCTATTGTTGGTCATTCAGTAGACAAGTGTTGTTCACTCAATATCTTGAGAACCCCTTACTTGACAAGCATCAAACTTAGTTTACTGGTAGCCTATAAAAAGTAGTTGACCACCGGATTTTGAGATCACTAGGTCAAAGATCAAACTACTCTAGACACAAGTAAATACTGTCTGTTCAATATCTTGAGAACCCTTTGGTAGACATCACGTTTGGTACACAGGTAACCCCTAAGGAGTAGATGACCCCTACTGATTTTGAAGTTGGAAGTCGGGGTCAAACTATGGTATATAAAAATATTGTGCACTATTGGAGAAATCTTTGCTTAACAAACATCACAGTTTCTAAACTGGTAGGGTTGTTGAGCTCGATTTATTTTGAGGTTAAAGGACAGGGGTCCAATTACTCTGGACATAGAAAATATTGCTTGTGAAGTTTCGTAAGAAACCTTTGCGTAATAAGCATCAAACTTGGTACACTGCTACCCTAAGGAGTATATATACATGTACCTGTACTCTGTTAAGGAGTATATATACATGTACCTGTACTCTGTTAAGGAGTATATATACATGTACCTGTACTCTGTTAAGGAGTATATATACATGTACCTGTACTCTGTTAAGGAGTATATATACATGTACCTGTACTCTGTTAAGGAGTATATATACATGTACCTGTACTCTGTTATTTTGAAGTCATGGTCAAGCTACTCCAGATATTTGTCCATTAAGTATCTTGTTAACCATTTGGTTGATAGACATTGAACTTGGTACACTTTATCTCAGTTTCTATGTCCCCACAACCAAAGAATCAGGGCATATGGTGCTTGGTCTTTCTGTCTGTTTGTCCACAAAACCTAAGTTGGGCTAAAACTTTCGAATGGATAGTGATAGGGCTTTTATATTGTACATCACAAAATCTTTCTTTTTGTAGCAAATTCTTTTACCCTTATCATCATTGAAACAGGAAGGGGAGGGGGAAGGGATGTTTCTAAAACATTTTGTTCTTCTTATCAGTGAGTATATTTGATATGTAAGAGGTTAATTTGAAATAATTAATGCTATTAAAGTGACGAAATTTGCACATGTAAACCAAAAATATTATTAAATGCCAGTGTTAAAGATTTTTGTGAAAGAAGTAAATCAGACAGTTTAAAAAATATTCCTTCATTGCTGGTTGTTAGTATGTAAATCATGACAAAAGGTATTTTAAAATGAATTAACTCTTGTTAAATGTAATGTGTTAAATTTTTTTTTTTTGCATCATTTTGATATGTTTATTTCACTTTGTGCCTTGATTACTATAAATTTAATATTTTTCAGTTAGAAAATAAATATATAGCTGCACAATTTGTCTATGTAATTCAGAAATTAACACCTCTGATTAATCCTCATCATGTCTATTGATGTACATATTTGCACAGTATGATATTTTTGACATAAAACACACAGAACTGTGTAGAATTCACTGTGTTATGTTTCTGATGCATTTTCACCAGTATTTTTAAACCAGACCTTAACATTCTGACTTCCAACAAAGTTGTGGGGGAAATAACATGTAGCTTGCATATGTGTCTGGAAAAATGTGGTGGACACCATATAAATGAGAGCCATTCCCGATGTTGCTCTTGTTCTTTATAATGTGTTGGTGGTTAGATTGGGCAAGATTCATATACTGATTTCTGAGTGAAAAAGTTCTATTTAGTATTAAATTGTAACAAATTTGAATGTTATGAACAAAACATAGACTACCAGAAAGGATGTCGGTCTCTTGCTTTCTTCAGGTATAGCAGAGGCCTGATACAATTGTAGGTCAATGTTGCAGCCATTAGTTGTATGCATCATCATTTAAAGAGAACCAGTCTTGCACATGCCTTAGAGATTTCTGGGTTAGAGGGGTAAGGGTCATGCCTGGAGTTGTCATTCCGAGAATTTAACAATATAACAAGGGTATTGAAACCATATGATTTAAGTATAAATTGTTTTCATTCTTGTACCTGGTATGGATGGGATATTTTACAGGTCAACAGTGGCAGATCCATGAATTTTCTGAAAGGAAAAGGGGGGGGGGGGGTTGACAGTAAATGGCTAGGTGTCTGGGACCTGTCTTTTAAGTCCCCTAAAAATATTGAGTTCTGCCGAAATAAGACATATACGTTTTTAATTGTTTTTTGACAAATTTCTATAAAATATGGATCCTATTTGTGAGGGGTGTGTGTCCACCATGCCAGTTCTAAATCCACCACTGGGACAAAGTAATATATTGGTGTGCAGTCAAAACTCATTATGGACACAATAGAAAGAATTCAATTCTATCTTTTCAACTTTCAAAGATTATAGATGATAAGTGAAAGAGATGCCTACTGCTTTCCAAGCTAAATAATTCCGATATTCAGTATGTAAATGGACAATAGTAAAATAAAGACACTTATAATTTTGAATCTTTGTTGCATATGAAATAATGACATTGGAACTCATTAGCAAGAGTATTCTCCAACATATATTCCATATCCAGAATGGAAGTCTCAGGATAACATCTGTAGATTTTGAAGTACATGTAATTGTGTCAAAGGTCACTCAATCTAATTGAGGTTAGATGTTGGTTCATGCTCGTGTAAGTATGTGAGCGGATCTAACATGTAATTTTGATTGAATTGAAGGTCACAGAGCCACAGCAAAAATATGACTGGGGGTCCATTTTGCCATACACGAGTATGAAGACAAATGATGGTCAAAGAAGAGGCCCGTATATCTTATCAGTCACTTGAGTATCACACAGAACTTTACATATATATGTGGGAACTGTTGCATGTAAGTAATGCAGTGAGTGCATCTATCCTGGAAAATGGAATGGCTTCAGACCACAGGTGCTTGATGTTTTGAATATATATAATAAATCTGAACTGTCTTTCTGTTAAACTATTTATAGTTTGTTTACAGAAAGAAAGTTCCATTTTATTATGTATATTTAAAACATCAAGTACCTGTTCTTCAGACTTCATGATTGATTATTACACATCATCTGGTCACAATTAGCCACCTTCAGGTCAAATATGAGCCTCTAATGTCAGTTTAATTTCAAACTTGTTATCTAGATGCAGAGAGGGAGGGGATGACAGATAGACATGGCAATTCCTTCCTAAATATCGCCTAAATCTAATCTTTGCTGGGGCTGCTGTAGATCACTTTTATTTCACGAGACTTTATTTTTGTGTGGATACATTGATGTATTAATGCATGAGCCATAACTTTCTTCTGAATCATTATTTATTGCTGGAGTCGTATGTGTACGAGTTTATTTGCAAGAATTAAATTTCCACAAATGGCTAGTCTTGCAAAGTTGTACATAAAAAGTGGTTCATGCACTGTACAATATTACTATGAACTTTAATACTCAGGCGACCTAAAAATAATTACTTTGGTACTGTGTTACTTGGTGCTAGTTTGTTTTGGAGCATTTATAATTGACAAACTTCAAATTCAGAGTGCAAGTGGAGAATGGTAAGTGGGGACACCTAGAGACATTGAGATCAAGGTCACAATAGCACTTACAATTGATATGTCTTCAAATTTTGAGTATTTCTAGTCACTTCTGCACATTTATGGAAACAATTGCTTATATTCATAAATTCTGTAAACAGATGCCACATCACAAATGAGGTAGAATAGTTCCTGGACTTCTGCAGTACAGGATTTTATATGTATATATAATTTCATGTAATGAACATACCAAATTTTATTTCTGTCAAGCAAAAGGTTCTCGAGATACTGAGTAGACAATATCTGATGTCCAGAGTAGTCAGACCATTGAATTGACCTTGTGACCTCAATTGACTGGAGAGTCATCTACTCCTTAGGTAGACCCAGTGTACCAAGTTTAATGTCTGTAAAAAAAAAGTGCTCTCATTATATTGTGTGGACAAATTATCTTTAATATTTCCAGTTTGACCACTGACCTTTCACCTTAAATTGAATATGGGACATCTACTTCTTAGGAGGAACCAATATACCACTATATTTTTTAACAAGACTTGGTCAATAGACCTACATTGACCAACCAACATCATATATACATGCAAAGATTGATTTACTAATATCAGTTGGGTGCCCCTTTTTTATGCCAATAGTGAATGATTGGAGAAATATAAGCTTGAACCAATTTAAAACACATGTATCAAAAAATTACCCCCCTCCCCAACTGATCCGATTGGTGATTTCAAGGTTTACATAGAAATATACCTTTTATGTTTACTTTTATCAATTATAAATTGTCGTCATTGCCTTACAAGAATTTTTATTCAACAAATCAATATCTTCTCTGACTGCCAGATCTCCCTTTTCATTTCTTTTTCAAAACAAATGATGTCTTTATTTTAAAACATTTACATTCACTGAATCTTTTTTCTTATATTTCTATTGAAATTGTCATAGCTGCTTTCATCATGGTACATGTTTGTTGCAAAAATTAGTTCCATCAGGTTTTCTAGAAACACCAATCCTCATAATTATTACCAAATATGGAGCATTGCCAAGGCCAAAGGGTGCATTGGCTGTTCCATTTAGGTAACAAAATGGTGAAAGATATGATATCTAGTTTATATTTTTAAAAAATGCATAAAAATATAAACAAGCATTCTGAGTATATTGCAGGCAATATAATGTCCCCTACTGGTAGGATGATTCAGTCAAAAGTAGGTCAAGTGCAAAAAAACTCCAACTTGATCTGTAACAATCCAAGACAAAGCTACATATCAAATTTCAACAGAATATCTTCATCCATTGCAGAGAAAAGTCCATAAAACTGATTCTTGCAATTCATCAACAGTCAATGGTATAGGTCAAGTGAATGAAACTCTAACTTGATCTGTAACTATCCAACACAAAGCCATGTATAAAATTTCAGTTGAATATCTTCATTCAATGCAGAGAAGTCTAGAAAACCTCGAGCAGAATGACAGACAGACCAAGGGTAAACTAATAGTCCCCTCTCGCAAAGCCATTAGGGGGACTAACAATAAAAGGTCTTTCTTTGCTATTTTATTGGGTGATAAAGGTAGAATCATTGCAGAAAAAATTTGCATTTAACCTGCTGATGCAGGTTATGAATTTTATCTGCAATGTTAGCTATACCTTCATCACATGATAAAACAACAGAGAAAGCATTTAATTGTTTAATGTCACTGCTCCATCTAAACATGGTTTAATTGCTGATTAGCTAACACTACACACACCCACACTTTTATATATATAAAAATATCACAAAGCCGATTGAGTATATATATACTTGACTAGTCCTCGAGAATACTCCTGAAGAATTGAAGAAACTAGTCAAGTATATATACTCAATCGGCTTGGTGATATTTTTATTATACTACTACTTGTGTACATTTTCTACACTTATTTCTGGAGTGTATATATATATATATATATATAATATATATATATATTCCAAAGCATTAAAATGACCAACAACATACACATCCTGATTGTCAAATTTTAGGGATGACCTGTCCCTTCAGGATAAACGAAAAGTTTTTGTTTTTTACAAATTTTCTGTTAATTAGCTTACTTCAGCGCTTGTATTTGACCATATATCCACGTTTGTAGATCTGCAGCCACTGCTAGGTATCGGGTGTTGTTGGAACTTAGTGCTATATATAGATATATATATATATATTTCAGAGCTGTGTATGTGTAATAAAGGTACAAAACACTAACACTTAGTAGAAAATTTAATGACAATGCTTAATAATTGTAAATATATAGATAATACAAACTAGATACTAGACAATACAAACTAGATACGAAAGGTATCTGATAAAACAGTAAAGGACCCAACATGCTCTTATGAGTCTTCGTATCAACAATTTCAAAGGTTCTGTCTTAAATATCAACTTATTAAATGAACATATGCCATTACAATTATACAGAACACTGTGGCTCCATTGGTTTTACATATTCAAATACAAAACATACACTATAAGTCTGATGATTTGTATTGCTCCAATAACAGTATAATTCAATGAAAAGAAAACAGCAAATAAAGTATATAACGTACAGTATTCTCTCATGAACGGTGTACCAAGTGATACACATTATGAACATGTGGTTTTTTTTTTCTTTTTTGGCAACATAAAAAGCTAGAATACAATACATATACTTTTGTATACTGGTGGAATTCATGTAAAGGATACACAAAAGGCCCATATGGGCGAGACCACTCATGCAAGTAATGTATTTCCTCATGTAACACATTAAATACCAATTACAGCACCACCCTAGCCTCGAAGATCACAGTGTAAATGAACTTCCATCTTAAATTCTCATATCATATTCAACGACCCTTTTGATTCTTGATTTTAAAATTTAAAGTTTCATTACATTTGTAGCCCTACTGTGGCTTGACCCTTGGCCCAGGAGTCACATTTGTATGTACAATCGACACTACATGAGGATGCTGTATATGAATTTCAAAGATTTATTTTTGTAAATTTCTAACTCTCATATCCACATCTTGGCCTGAAGAAACCTGAATCGTCATGAAATGAAGATGCCAGCATTTAAAAAATGATATGTATAGTTTTGTTATCATTTTTAGGAGTATGTTGAATGTTGGAAAAAAGGCATTGTAGGAAAATTAAATGACATGCAGAAAGATAAGTGTGTCATGCAAATTTCCTACACAGCTGGTTGTCATCTCTCCCAATAATAACACTAACTGTACAATGCATTATTTGGCTATAATATATGCATTTACAACCATGTCAGTTAAAGTGACAACACTACATGGAACAGCAAAGATAGGTGGTCATATGAATTTTTGATTGGTGGTCAAGTCTGAAGTGTGTTTCTTTTTGGATTCATTTGATAATTCACTGAAAGTCGTCTCAGAATATTTACAATAAACTTTTATTTTTGCTTTTGAAAGATGACAAACAAATATTTTAAATCAAGGAAAATTGACACCTGTCAATTCCATTGTGTGGCCCACCCAAATTGTGGTTTGGCATCATGCCAAGTACCACCAACTGATGCATGTGTCATTTACACATGCCTTCAAAACTTTACAAGAGAAAATCTACTGGGTGTATCTCAATATTACATACCATATCAATATAGTGTTTGAAAAGATTTTAAAAGAAATATCCTATACCCTGTATATTAATTCCTACATAAAACTTAGATCCCCTTTAGTAGCTTGTTTGAAATTGGCTCAATGGTTCTGGAGAAGATTTTTAAGATTTATCGGTGTATTTTCACTATTTTTCTATTATTTCCCCTTGGAGAAAGGTGTCACCCTTCATTTAAAGAAACTTGAATCCCTTTCACTCAAGGATGATTTGTACCAAGTTTGGTTGAAATTGGCCCTGTGGTTCTGGAGAGGAAGTTGAAAATGTGAAAAGTTTACTGACAATCAGATATACACACAATTGGTGATCAGAAAAGCTCATTTGAGCTTTCAGCTCAGGCGAGCTAAAAACAATGTCATGGACCAAATTTCTCATTCTTTTGTCTTATCATAGTTGAATTAAAATATATTCTGGTATTCTGTCATGGTTAAAATATGGCAATCCATTTTTAAAAAAACAAGAGCTAGAATCTGATCTTCATTACAGGAGAGAAATATGAAAATGTCTGCACATGAAATGTAATAACAAAAATGCATGAACACAGCCATACATGAACCACTGAACATTTTGCAAAAAAAATAAAAATTGAAATAATGTGCATCAGCTGAAATCAGAACAACCACACATAAACAGAAGCTCAATCACAGTTCTGCTTCTGAAAGCACTGCATCTGCATAACATCTACTGACTATTTATAGCAGTGTGTCTTTTAAAGCAATACAAGGCAGCAATGAAATCAGAGTTCAACCATTTTATTCTCTCTCTCTCTCTTAATTGCATTAGAAATTGCCTATATTTGGGCAGGGGGTACTATGTTGAAAAAAAAAAATGCTGAAAAAAACATCTACAATAACATTGAAAATACATTGGGTTGATTTATCCTCTAGACCGTATAAATCTATACTATTCTTAAACATGCAAGTAAGGCAGATGATAAATTTATTTTATCATAAATCCAGAAATCACTCTTATATACATTTATAAATATTAACAAGCAGAAATCTGCCAATCGTAACAATTAACAAACACTGCCATTTTTCATTCACAACAATTCTTTAAACACTATAATATGAACACAATTCACATACATAGTCAAAATAATACACATTTTCAGAGTCTTAAATAAAGAACTTTGGGATTAATAAAGTTTAACTCTTAATGATAACATTTACTAAGGCACATGGGTACCTGAATTCTTAATAGGCATATCATAAACATGTGCCTCAAGAAGAAAACAGAAACGTCTCATAAATCAAATTACTCGTCATAATCCCAACCTCTGCCCTTTCATTGCTATTTAAAAATCTTAAAAGAATATAAAATGCTGCATCATAAAATTTACACAACTGCATTCACCAAATTCATTTTCTACAACTCAAAAAACCTGAGTAAATATAACAAGAGCTGTCTTTTCCACTTCATAAAAACCTGCTGGGACATCGGCGGACTTCTACAAGTCCTTATAAAACTGAAAATCTGGAAACACACTATTTTAGGTCTGTCTGTTTGTAGCAACTTAAACCTCAATAGTCATAACTTAAATGTATTATGCAAGATAGAGACTTCATACTTATTGAACTAAAAGATCAAGGTCAAAGTGGTAAGAATAATCATTCATCCAGGCCAAGGCCACCAAAGTTAAGCATGGCCAGACTTGGGGGCAAGGTGCATCACAAACCCATCTCCTTTTTGAACTAATTCTTAAAACAGTTGTTTATAATCTGCTTCATTATGGTCAAACACACTGTCCCTGAAAATGACACAACCGCCTTAATCATCATAAATAATGGATATACAGGTCCAAAATGTAAAAATATTTTCACTAATCTAATAAAGATAAAGCTCTTTGTTTGATTAAAAGCAGTACATAAGGTATCTTGAATGAAAAAAAAGAAGTTGTCTTGCACGATTCAGAAATGGGAAGAACATGCTTAATTCATCGTATGGTTTTTTTAAAAGAGGAAAAAAAATTTGAGATAATAAATAAATGTCTATACATATATTTTCATCTTTGAAGAATGCTTAAATATCACCTAAACAACACTTAAACTAATTTTGACAATAATTAACAACTGTTCCATACAATTAAAGAAAAGCATATTACAGAAAAAATCTATGCAAGATGAGAAAAATATTTTGGATTAAATCGAGCAGCACCAGTTCTATAGGTAAACATCTATACCTATTTATCTTCAAATAACGGTCAAATACCCATGTATCTTGAATCTGGGGTCATTACCTAAATAGGTTTTGAACAACAATTTTCAATTTTTACAACAATTAAAAGCTGTATTGATCACAACATATAAAAAAAATAAACATATGAAATAAGTAATAAACTTGGTACGAAAAGTTGACAATAGAGTATAAAATATATCCACATACATACGAAATGTATCCAACAATGTTAACAATGAAATTTCAAAAAATAAAGATACTGTAACTTTGGACATGCTAAAATCTTAAACAAAAACCATAACAGTATACCTGACAATAATCACAAAGTTTTGTATATACAGGGTGCAGTTCACAGTCTTACAGGGGCCGTCCTTCATCATTCTATTGCCTTAACATAAGTATTTACTAATATGTTGCTAGGGTAGGAATAATTTGACGAGAAAGATGATCTTGTACAATTCATGAAATACAATAAAATCTAATATACCTGGTGGAATTCTCAAAAGGCACATCTAGTCAACCATGTTTAGCAGTAAAAGGTAGAGGGCATTAATGACTAATTTAAACAACAAAATTAACTATTGGCTTATCAGACAAAGTAATGAGAGAGGATATATATCCTGTCAAAATACTCCATACAAAAATAGTTTGCTTTATGTAATTTTGTCTAGAATAGACCTGAAGGTGAGTTAACAAATCATAAAATTTCTCAAAATATTGTAATTTATGTTTTATAATGCCAAAAATGAAGTAAAGCAATTTTTGACTATTACATTAGTATTTCACTACGACACAGATAATGCGTGCTCTGAATCATACATTGCAAAAAAACAAAAAACAAAAAAAAAAATAATTCCTAATCCTTGTACTTAAAAAATCAAAATATAAAGGCAAAACTTAGGGACATCAAATGACAACTTACATGTTTATATCTTTTGAAAATGAACCCAAGTTTGAGAAAAGAAAAATTAGTAAATAATGGGCATAAATAAATTAATACTAAATAATGAGCTTAAAGTTTGGAAACATCTGCTGGTGTTAAGTATCGTAATCAACATTCAGTGAGTTTTAATGAAAGCAAGCCCACGGTAGCAGAACTTTCTTGCCGTATTTTGCCGATAGTTCTGTTAAATTAAACTCCTGTGAATCTGTCTCTTCTATCTGTGAGGACAACCATTCATACACACCATCTGGTACTTTTATATTTTACGCCTTCATATCAATTTGCCTTCTAAACATTTTCATCATCTGTTAAACTCTTTTTTTCTTCCATATTTATGTTCTGATGCTGTAAAATAAGAAAAGTCTGTAACTACAATGTTAATAATTTAGCAATCAAACACAGTGAATTTTGGGATTTTTATCAACATTTTGAAACAATGTACCATGGTCAGGTTTAGTATATCCGATAAACATTATGAACAGTCAATATTGCATGTATTGATAAATACGTGTATGTATAAATACTTCAGATGTCATCTCAGAATCATTCCAGTATCACCTTAATAACTTGGATCTAACGTGTTCTGTCAATTTCACCACAGCTGACAAATTATGGTACTTTAATTCAGTCAGCTACGGCAAGCAGTCCTAGTTTTGTTTGCTTAGACCTATTTCAACGGAAACAGGCGCAAGGAAAAAGCACATTGTTGACTTTATTTTGAATTATGCGACAGTAGTTCAGCTATCAAATTTTGTAAGTCACTGATTAAAAGTGATGATAGTGATTCTGGAATGAGTGCCAGAAAAAACTTTTAAAACTTAAAATGGTAAAAGAGCTTGATCCATGGCTTGATTTTAAAGGAGTTCATCAAAGAAAACAACATGTTTAAAATATGTCTAACAAAAAATTCAAATCATATTTTGAATAAGAAATGCTTATTATCCTCATGATATAAATAAGTTGATAGGGAAAACTTCTCATGGCCCTGGCCCAGTCTATAAGGAAAATGGCTAGTCTAAGATTGCTTTTAGAAGGCACTCAACTTGTTAGTAAAATGTCCTGTGACCTTTGACTACATGAAATCAATCAGGGGTCATCTATTAAACATAACCAACCTTCCTCATTTGAATTTGATGACTAACTACCAGGTAAATAGTTCTCTCTCTTTATATATATATATATATATATATACATATACATATACACAGACACACACAAACACTCTAAACACTTTTCTGAAATATTTTGACCATGTTACTGGTCTTCATCAGTCGTGTTTATTGATCATAGCAATGTAACACAAGACTACATGCACAGAGCACTATGACATCACAAAGAATATTACAAATGAAACGTAACGTCATGGTTGATATGCGGGTAAAACATGGAAAAAAGCAAGAGTCCTCAAAATGAATATGTGTACAATTTCAAAAATATATGTTAAATAAGGTAACAAAATTGTACAAAAAGAAGTTAATTTTTAGGCGAAGTGAAATGCAATCATCAGATACATTCAATTATTTATCTGTAATGTTACATACTTATAACGGCTCAAGCAGTAAATATATGTGTAAAGGTAATCGTATCAGTTTAAGAGTATATATATTTGTAGATACATGCATTATTAAAAAATTCTTTGCATAACAGACATGATTCTTAAAGACAAAAAAGTTCCCTCTTGTTTATTCCGAGTGGCACACAAGTGTTCAATTTTTTCTTCCATAAATTTTCTCTAAAACGGCAGTAAATATCATCTTTATAAAGTTTTTCAACACCTATGATAGAATAATCGTTTATACTATGAGAATCTGTGTAGAAATGAATAGCTACACGGTCATCAGTTCCTTGTCTAATAAATGTCAAATTCAAAACATTGCCTGAAAAATTGTTGAGTGTGGCGGAAAACAATAAACAATCGATCAATCAATAATTTAGTATTGTTCAAAAATTTTTGAAAATCCCCATTTATAAACTCTTTATAAAAATTCCTGTTGTTGGCAGGTTCTACGATTGCTGTTCTAATTTTTGCATGTTGTTCTTGATCTTCATGTAGATGAAATACAACACACCAATAGAAACAATTTCCGTCTCCTTTGATTTGAATTGGTTTTAGTTCTCTAAACACACACACACATACACACACACACACAAAGACACACACATCCTTTGATTTGAATTATTGGTTTTAGTCCTCTCTCTCTCTTTCTATCTACCTATCTATCTATCTATATATATATATATATATATATATATATATATATATATATATATATATATATTGTTCATGGTCTATGGAGTAATATGACAGGTTAAAGAATTCTCCCATTATCAGTCAGGAAAACAATTGGTATAACTTTATAGTAGAGAATCATGTCACTACTGATCTTAAAATAAGAAAGGGTCACTTACTAGCCATAATGAAGCTGTCGATAATGTTTAATGACTATCAGGTAAAGCAATACTTTCTATAATTATTGGTCGAACAACAGTTGAATACTTATTTACAAACTGACTGACAGGTGTAAAGCAGTACAAATATCTTCTCCTAAGAAGGTCTTCTTTAGAGGGGAACATAATTAACTGATACAATAAATTCCAGTGCATTTTATATTGTGTTTAGGTATTTGATGTCATATCTGTATTATATCATGGTGTGTGTGTGTGTGTGTGTATATATATATATATATATATATATATATATATATATATATATATAAAAAATCTAAAAAGAAATCTTAAAATGGAAAAATCAATATTTGGAATCTAGAAGTATACATATTTTTAAGACGTGTATTAAGTATAATTAAAACATTCAATGAAAAACATGCTACATGATCATTCTAACAAAACAGAAACCCAACCCAAACAAGAAAGGAAATTCAGAACATGCTTTCAATAATGGTGATTTAATTGATATACATCTTCTAAGTTGTTTAGATTTTTTGCAGTAGACATGGTTCGTAGGATCTCAGTTCCAACATATATAATATATTATGTGCTAATGCATGCTTTCAGAGAATTATGTGGCATATGCTAAAATTACTTACAATAATAGTCTGATTAAACCTGTCATTAGAAAATTATACAGAGAAAAGTATTTAAATGAGGGTTTTCTTTACAATAGTATACTTTCTATTTTTAAACCATGCTCATTTTCCTTGGCCTAACTGACAAAAAAAAAAATGAAATGGAATCAAGATCAAGAGGCTCACTGGCCACATTGCTCACCTGGGGAAATGTATCTTCTCTCCATTTTGACTTGATCTACTGTCATGGTAGTGTTTGACACTGAGTGTTTCACTATACTAGTCAAAAAGGACTAGTAGATTCTATAATTTATTAGTCCCACTGACTAGTGAATAGTCCAGCTGCCAAAAACAGACTCCCGAGTCGCAAAGTGGCAAGGGGGGTTAGGAGGGGCTCACCCACTTCTAATGGAGGAATCTCCTCAGAAAACATTTCAAAATCTAGATGCAAATCATGCATTTCCAGTAAACTTTGAGGCAAATAAATGAAAATCTACTGATCAAATTCAGCCTCTATTTTTATGTTTGTCACATCAAACCACCATATGCTTGAATTTTTCAGTATCATGTATTATGAATAGTTCTAAGTGCAGTAGTGACGTGGTTATGTTCGAATTAAACATTAGTCCATTGAATTTACCTTAATAACGGAGGTCCCATGACATGGCAGGCATCTGCACACTAAAGAACATATGTCTAAATTTGTGTTACTTCATTCATATGCAATTGGTGATGTCTCAATATGAGTGAAAAATTCTCAGTGAGATAGAAAACAAACAAACAAACAATGATTGTATTTACAACAACAGTAAGTTTGCATAAATATGGAAAAGAACTTCAATGATTATTTTGTCATACAGGGTTCTAAGATTTTAGTAGTCCATCGGAGTATTATAAATGACATTCAAATAGTCCAGGACAAAATAGCCTCAGGCTATCGGACTAGTGTTAATGTTGAACCCTGTTCCTATTCCTATGCCAAATTTCAAACCCTAGCCTCATCCTAGCCCCAAGAGTCATGGTTTGAACATCACATATGTCTGCATATATATTATGCATGTCAAATTCATGTCTTCAGCTTTTTGTAGTTTTACAATAGTTTTCCTGAATAGTATTTGTATATAAAACTTTAAATCTATTGCAAACCACCTTGGCCTCAGAAGTCAAGACATGAATGAAATTGAATCTACACTACATGATGATTCTTGCATATTAATTTGACAAATTGTACCCCCCCCCCCTTGTGGTTCTTGAGAAAATTTTCAAACAATTTTCCCATTTACTAAAACCCCATTTACTGTCAACCTGGGCCAAGGGATCATGGAATCAAAATCTTTGAATCTACGTGAAATGGGATTTTTACATGTCTTTTGATACTTACTACCTTGTGGTTCTTCTGATATTTAAAGAAGCTACCTAAATATTCCTTATGTAAAATTTTGAAGCCCTTTTTGTGGCCCCATCCTAGGTCTGGGTCTCCTGGTTAGAAATAACACATAAGGAGGCTAATTATCAAAGTTTTGGCTTTCTTATGGAACACCAAATTAATTTATAAACATTAACTGAATATATTTCAAACTGAATTCCATTACTGCATGCAACAATTAAAGACCTCTTCAAACAAATATCAATATCTTTATTTTATTCCGAGATATTAACTATATACAATTATGGACTGTTTAGCAGGGAGACATCACAAATTATCAGGTCTCAGTAAGGTTATCACCAGAGGGCACCTATGCACCCGAGGGTGGTAACCTTACTGAGGCCTGATAATTTGTGATGTCTCCCTGCTAAACAGTCCATACTAGTTTTATTATCCTGAAGAATCTGAGACTAAAAAACCTATCAAACATTATCGACTTGTGCCAAATTTGTTCTTTTTAAAAAACATCAACAAAATTGTAACAACTTTTTTCAGCAAAAGATTCAAACAAATTTTCAATGACTTTCGAGGAGTGAAATCGATGTCACCCTCAACTACATGCACTGTTTTGCTTTATACTTAATGTCGTGCATTTATCAGATGTGTGAGTTAAACACTACAAAAGACTGAGGTTTAAAGCAGTTATATGAGCATCAATGAGACAGAAAGCTTTCGATTGTGACGTCATAAAAGAATGACGCAAACAAAATGTCAAGTGTAAACATTACGTAATGTATTTCATTAAACAAAAAAACCATCAGGTGAAATGCAAAATCGCATTAAAAAGGGAATATCTTTCTTCTCACTGACTGTTAATGTTGACATTGACATCACTATTAGAATTTATTGATTAAAGATACGACATATTTTTAAATAACTTTTAATACAATTATTTCACTTGTGCCATTGAAATTTATCACCTAAAGGGAGACAACACAGCTGTCACCCTGCACATGAAGGAGATATCACAAATTGTCTCCCTTCATGTGACCAGCCCTTGACCAATGAAATTGACTGTATTATTCTGAAGGATAATAATATTTCTTATTACCAGCCCATCAGAGTTGTTGCACTTTGATAACTCAATAGTAAGAAAATGAGCAAGTATGCTTACAAGGACCACATGCTATATGAACCTGTGCTAATTGTATGATAAAGTGAAATATCTTCCTAGTCTGACAGAATACATGTATCTTTAAAAACATATGAATCAAATTATTTTCAAGAAAATTTCTTGTGTTAGATGTGTATAGGTATATAGGTTTTTTCCCATTACAGTTCTTAATGTGATTGATGAAATTCATCAGTCAAATCTGGCAAGTTCTGTACCTGTGTTCCCTCACCTATTTTAAGAAGTTCATCTTTTTTCTTGTTGGAATAATTAATTCCTTTTACGATTAGAATGTTTATTAGTGTTGTGGTTTGCTGTCGATTATAATTTGTATTCGATGCTACATTACGTATACCTAATGTTTACGCTGTGCAGGTAGCACAACTTTATGCATCTTTAATTTGAAGAGTTCCACTAACAGAATTATGCATGTTCAGTTATTTGCAAGTATTAATGGAATTAATGATATCACTAATTCAGATAATTCTATTGTGCAAAATAATCAAGTAGATGATTTCACTGGCTGAATTATTTATAACCAAGCTTCTCTAAATGAATTAACAAAATATTAAAATCAATTTATGGTATACATGCAATAACACCTATATGCTCTCTAATTGAATTAATGGCATTGATATCAATGTGCACAACAATTCATTAAGATTGGGCAACAATTTCATTACTGATTTCAATAATCTGACATTTTCATTCAAGTATGCTCTCTTTAATTGAATTGCTGTTCACTGAATGCATTAGAGAATGGTTGATATCATTCATTCAATGCCTCAAAATAGAAGCAATAAATAATATTCATTATTGCACAGATGAATGATTAAAAGATACCATTCATCTGATGTAAGCATATATTTGATTTATGTTCTCAGTTATCATAATAAATTTATACTTATGAATGCATTCAATGATTTTATGAAAATTTTTATCATTTGAAAATTCCTAGGCTCTCTAATGCTATTATATATACATATCAATTCAATTGTTGCCATTATATGTAAATATTAATTCAAATGTTGCTCTCTCTAATCGAATGCCCTTCACCGGCAATGGTGACGTCTCCATATGAGTGAAAGATTCTCGAGTGGGACATTAAACAATATTTAATCAATCAATCAACTAATCGAATTCATGTGTCAATAATTATATTAATGCATGCAATAAGTGATTTTATGATATCAATAATTATATCAATATGAGTGATTCAGCAAGAGAGAACAGCAACAATTTCATCTGATGTTTTCAAGATTAAAAATTGCTCCTTTAAATCAAAATTGTTGCTCTCTTTTTTAATTGAATATTTACAGAGCATTAATAGGGTTGATGATATCTTTAATTCATCAAATGCATGCACTACTTCCCTAAACAATATCAGTAATCAAATTATTAGGCAATATCAAATGAAAATATCTTCAAATACAGTCAGTTTTGCATGATGTTAATTTATTGTTACATGCAATGTTTTAACACATTATTCTCATGTTAAATTGACATTATAATGTTATGCACAATTGACTGTGTATTGAAACATGCATATTCATTTGAATAATATGCAAATTTGGCATTCCATATTTTCTGACTCAGTGATTCTTAGGATAATTTTTAAGTACTTTTATTTATCTTTACCATTTGTCAGGGGGCCTCCGTGGCCTAGTGGTTAAAGCATTACGCTCAAAATCACAAGGCCTCTCACCTCTAATTGGCGCAGGTTCAAATCCCACTCAAGACGATATATGTGAGAAAGTTTGCCAGTTTACTTTCGGAAGGTCAGTGGTCTCTTCCCGGATACATTGTATCTGGGTTCTCTCCTCCACCTACAAAAACTGGACGCCACCAGATAACTCAAAAATTGTTGAGTGTGGCGGAAAACAAACCAACAAACCATTTGTCACATATTTCCTTACGGTAGGTGGTATGTCCCTTCATGTCACCAAATGTGAATCTCCTTCAAATGGACCTAAGGATGTTTTGAGGTTTAAAATGGAGCAGTAGTTCTTGAGAAGTTACATCGTTTGATACCCGCAAGTAATCTCACCTTCTACTTATTGCAAGTAGAAGATGAGATCACCCATGGGTATCCAACGTTGAAGAAGCTAATACTTTGAAAAGTTAACAAACAACAGACAACTTTTTATCAGATTGTTCGGATCAGGTGAACATGAAAAAAAAAATTGAGTAAGAAAGTCTATAAAGCAGCTTCCCTTAAAGTAGAAACGGGCCATGAGTCTTGATTAAATCACATTGTTTATCAAGCTGCTGTTAAAGAAAGAAATTATTTATATGGTTATGTACTTAGCTATGTCTCCTCTGTAAATTACTCTGTTAATGCATTGTATGATTAATGTGACCTCGAAGCTTTGTACAAAAGCACTCATGAAACACCCTCTGCACATTTTCACAATACAATTTTTATGGATGATATATTGGCGCAGAGCATGCACAATTAACCAGCATTAGAGCACACCAACTACAGTTCATACCAGAAATAGAGCAAATTATGTACAGTGACTAAGTTCATTGTCACAGAAAATCATCTATCTTTCAAAATTGTATATAATTATATGACTTTCTGTGACAAAATATGCTAAGCTCCTGTAATATGCCATATGGTGTGGAAACGTTTTCACATTGATCATTTATAAACCTACTAAAAATCACAGATATAAAGACACCAGCTAGTCACTGTACTTTTTCTCTAACGCAATTCTGCATTACCTGTTCTGGATCCCCATTGGCCACGGGGTGTGGCTTGTCACCTTTGTCTAGTGTCACTCTTACTTTAATATCTTTCAAACGTTTGAAGCCTGGGATAAATGTTAGCACAAAAATCATGATGGAGAAGGCAAGCATCCATTCTGTTGTGGTGGATAATAAAAACACCCCACGGAGTGTGTCCTGTAAAGCCACATCAATCAGACTGTACATATTTAATCTACATATAAATAAGAGTATATAAGGAGGGTAATTACTAAGTGAAAACACATATCTTCTCAAGATTTTTCTCATATAAAACTCAGATCCCCTATTGTGGTTCCACCCTACCCTTGGTGCCATTTGACAAAACTCAATTCTGTACTACCTGAGGATGTTTGCATGCTAATATGGCTAATCATGGCCTTGTTGTTCTTGAAAAAATAATTGTAAAAATTGTTTCCAATATATATGTAAAACTCTGATCCCCTATTGTGGCCTCACCTTATCCCCCGAGGCCATGATATGAACATTTTAGAATCCCTATTTTGTTACAATGATTTTACATAAATTTCAGTTGACCCCTATTTTTTACATTTTCTTGATTATCTCCCAGTGGAAGGGGCATAGTCTTTCATTTGAACAATCAATTTTTAATACATGTACCAAGTTTAGTTGAAATTGGCCTAGCAGTTCTACAGAAGAAGTCTAAAATGTGTAAAGTTAACAGACAGACAGACTACAGATGATCAGAAATATTCACTTGAGATTACAGCTCAGGTGAGCTAAAAACCAAACTGCATCAATTAAATACTATCCTACTAAAAATTAATTAAAAGAAATGGGAATATTAAGAAGATAAAAATCTTACCCATTTTGTTCCCATATTCGCTTTTCTCTGCATCTTATATGTTGCTTTTGACACAGAAACTCAGTACATTAAGGAATCAATCTTTTGATGAACTATGCATGCACATGATATGCCACAGTATGTTCAGCTTAATTTTTAAAAATAATTATATAATTATAGGGAATGAAAGTAATTTTGTTTTTTATAAACCACTTTATGGTTGATATAGCTTGAGCTGTCCAAACTGCCTTTATATCACTGAATTACTTCATATTAAATGAGGAGAATTTTTTTCATTCCTTATTTACTCTGTTATAGTGTAACTGCACTTTGCAATCGATATCCACGCCCCCCCCCCCCCCCCCCCCCCCCCATCCAAAACAAAAAAATTAGCCTGGATGAGTTCATTTTCTTTATTGATTTCAATGAATATGGGTTACAGTTATACTAAAATGACTAAAGTCACTATTAAAAAAATATCTTACATCCAATACACCATATTCAGTTCTAAAGTAATCTGGAACAGATATCAGAATTTGACACTTTCCCTTCCATATCCCACAAATGTTATTATGTCTCTGATTTAACTCATTATACGTTACTTTATCAGCTACTGACATGCGAGTAAATAATCTATTATGGAAAGGATTTAGCTCATTGTTCTAGTAAGATTTTCATTTAGATATTTCAATCAGCAAAACATTTAAAAAATTAGGTAATCAATAGGATTTTTTTAAACTTTATTGTTTAAAACTCAAAAAATAACACAAAACAAATATCAAAAAAAAAAAAAAAAAATCCAAAGGAATTGAATTTAATGGGATACATTTTTCCTTATAGCATTGTGAGTTATTTCCTCCTGAATACAGGGGGCATATAACATAGTATTGTCCTACAATATATAAGGAACAAATAGAAAATTTACTACATGTATTTCTGATTGTAATCAATTGCTAATTAAGGAATTTTTCTAAGCAATAAGTGTGTTTAGTATGACTGTACTCTTAAATTTAAAGTCTGTGACTGGTCGCGGTAGCTCAGTGGTTAGAATGTTCGCTTCGTAACCGAGAGGTCGTGAGTTTGAGCCCTGCTCATGCCATGGCCCCATCAAACATAAGACAAAGAATAGGTAGTGATTGCTCCTTCGCCAAATGCTCGGCATTCAAATTCAAACTGCTACGGCCCTGAGTGCTAAGCATAGGTCTAAATTTGTGGTACTTCACCTACAGCTAGTGACGTCTCAATATGAGTTAAAAATTCTTGACGGGACGTAAAACAAACAATCAATCAATTCAATTATGTGTCCCTTGTGTGATTATTTTGTAAGCAATGCATGATCATGATGTAACAAATTATATGTAAATATGAGTCCTTGACTTGTTTAGATTAGGATTTCTTTATATATCAGCAATTTTTTCATAGCTAATTTTTACCAATATTTTTGATGATCAAAACACAGTTTGATATGCCTGAAAATTGCAAACCAACACATGTACATTATGAACTTATCATTTCACACCATGGACAAACACACTTTTTGCTATAAAATGTATCTCTAGTGTAATCTTTATATTGAAATATGCTTTTTTGTATGTGATTCAATCTTTTGAAAATTAATTTTTGTGTTTATTAATCAACTTACATGTACATTGCATAGATTAACCTGCAAGCAAATTTACTCAAAAGTACACAAAAATAACAATCACCCATGCTCCTTTTATTGTTACATACAAAATTAGTTATTTTTACTTACAGAGTTCAATTTTTGAGTAGGTAGGTTGTTGCCTTTTAAAATAGTAGTAGTGGACTGCAGTGGAAATTTAACATTTAACTGATGCATTGAACTGAAGGATCAGTGTATGTCCAAAGAATTTAGACGTTTGGATTTGTTTTACTTTGAGAGTCAAGAATTTTCAGACAATATTGAGAAATTAACTAAATCTTCTAACCCCCTCTCCCTTTTTTTTTTTTTTTTTGAAAAACAATGCTTCATGCCTGATTATATCACATGTTTTCATTGTCCTTTTCAGATATCTGCTGGTTTTTTTCAACAGATCACTTCTGAAATTCTATGTATTAACTGTACCATAACTTGGGACAGAAATAAACATCAAATATGGCTGTAACTACCCCAACACTACAATTCCATGAAATGCACTTTTTAAAAAGTAATCTCCATAAAATCAAAGAGATTAAACAGTATTTTTATCATAGATATAAAACACCTTTTAAAATCCAGCATAATAAAGAATTTGGTGACCTAAACTTTACTATACACTGTTTGTGAATACCATTAACAAAGCTTAGGACTGCAATGATAAGCACACCCCATCTTCCTGTGTGAGGGAAGCAAATGCAAAAATGTTGGACAAAGAATAAAAGGATACACAAGATGAGTAAAATCGTGGAAGCTGCGCTGTTCAAAATCTGCCATATCCAGATGAAAAAGCGAACAGCCCTCCAAACTTTGCCATCTTCTGTTTTCTGTGCAGTATGTCTAAGCTTCCATGTTATGACTGTCTGTAACCATAGATACACTATGGCAATCACAAAGCAGAGGAAGGCACCAAAATAATGTGGTGGTTTCATCACATCCACCTGTAACAGTCGTAATACATTAAGTATCAACAGACAACATCATAGCATATCGATCTGTAACAGTAGTATTATACTAGTTATATGATAAATATCGATAGACAATATATCATATTAACCTGTAACAGTAGTATTATACTAGTTGTATAATAAATATCGATAGACAATATATCATATTAACCTGTAACAGTAGTATTATACTAGTTATATAATAAATATCGATAGACAATATATCATATTAACCTGTAACAGTAGTATTATACTAGTTATATGATAAATATCGATAGACAATATATCATATTAACCTGTAACAGTAGTATTATACTAGTTATATAATAAATATCGATAGACAATATATCATATTAACCTGTAACAGTAGCACTATACTAGTAATTAAAAAAAAAGTATTGAAATCATTTTCTGATAATCTGCCAGAATCCTAATATAGCTTGTATTAGGCCAAAAACAAATACAAACTGTTTGTCCCCCTTTTCAATAGATTCAGAAACAATGATCTGACACTACTTCTTCTCTCAAGAAATTTTAAGTCCATAACTCTTTCTAGAATTTTCTTTTGTGCTAGATGAAAGCACTTCATCAAAATATCAACCTAAAAACTTGACAAAAAAAAGATGATTTTTTTCGCTGATTGTCATTAATGGATCTTTAAAGTTTTGACACCCAGCTAAATTATTTTTCTTACAGACCTACCCAAAGTAGTAAGTCACAAAAGCAACACTGGAAATCTGATTAAAATACTGACCTCGCAAACAGTGCATGGCATTTGCATTGTGTGTTGTTTGAGAGATCTGTATTTTAATCAGATTGTAACATTTCATATCCCTGAAGAAACTTATTACATACATGTATAAGAAAAGAAGGTCACTCTATAGCTGCAGAACTTTCTGGGAAACAGCCTCAATTTTCTCCCAAAGAGTTGCACAGTTCTGCAGCTGATCACCTCCAGCTTTATAAGTTCATATTATAAACCAAAGTTCTCTGACAACAATATTGGATTTGAGGTTTTAAGGTCTCATCCGAAAGATCTCTGACTTGCTTCTATCACTATGCACTCGGCAATGGAATAATCACTACTACTTATTTCAAAGTTTCAGGTTTGATCAGTCTGGTACCAGTAGAGCAACTCCTGAACAGTCAATATCGAGTTAAGATCAATCATTTGAATAAACAGGATAAGTTTATGTGATGTAAAGACTTTGGTGGTGACCAATCACACTGCCATTGGGACCGATCATGACAGCCTAGAATTGAAAGCACTTGCTTCAAAACCAGGAGGTCGAGGGTTCCTTTTTCAATGACGGCACTATGTCGAACCTAAGATATATAATAAAAGTTGTGACTATAAGATAAGTAGTGGCCAATTAAAAGCAAACGCCACAGGTTTTTTGTTTTGTTTTTTTTAAAAATACATGTTTGACCTATAAAACTGAGGTCTGAAGTTACAGTAGGTATTGGC
This sequence comes from Ostrea denselamellosa, assembly GCA_024699665.1. Classification (NCBI taxonomy): domain Eukaryota; kingdom Metazoa; phylum Mollusca; class Bivalvia; order Ostreida; family Ostreidae; genus Ostrea; species Ostrea denselamellosa. Next base: position 1,540,475 of record JAMZEH010000029.1, on the reverse strand, counting down.
ACAATAAAGAATTCTCACTGTTACAACTTTGAGTGTTATGTATGTGTCGAAATTTGTGTTACTTCATTTACAGCTTGTGACATCCCAATACGAGTGAAAAATTCTTTAATGGAATGCAAAAAAAAAAAGAAAGAAGTAAACTAACAAACACTGCGATTAGATCCTACATTAGCTTAGCTGCAGGCTATCCATAAAAACTTCAATGTCTATTACTGGTATCTGAAAGGGTGTTGAAGTTTCAGAAATATTTTAATTTGACCATGTTAGTAGACAGCGCACAGACACAATTATTAGACATCCCAAGTTGTACATATACATTACAATAAACTATGACAAACATGAAATTTTAACATGGCACATTCTTTTTACCTGAAAGCAACCAACGAGTAGAAGTCCAAAGGAGGAAATAAGACCTAAAATCAGGCCTGCAATGTTCACCTGCTTCCATTTTTTGTTCATTTTCTTTTCACTGAACACCTTCTTCACAAACAGAAAACGCATTTCTGCATTTGCAGCAACTGTTACACAAAAAAAAATAAATAAATAAAATTCAAAAGTACTTGTATTGCAGCATCATTGGAAAATGCAGATGATTAATTTAACAATTCTTTTAAGTAGTTTATTCTTTGATTTGTGGGGCATAAAAAATACAGGAGATAGATAATGATGTCTTACGCATGATTGCTGTAACTGCTATCGAAAATGTGAATATTCCTCTTTCTGGGACCTCCACTCCAGTATAACTGTATGAGACAAAAAACCACATTCTTACAACAGAAAACAGCACCATCATACCGTATATTCCTAATCTGAACATGGAAATAATATTGTAAAATCAGTTTTTTTTTTACTCTTAGCCAAGTATGATGATTAATTTCACAATATCTTATAGCAGGTTTTTTAAGTGGGGTGCTAACTTTGGCTTATTTTAGCCATTTGATAGTAGTCCGCTAAAATTTTAATTGCTAAATTTGTACCCTTAAGTATAGTACTGAACGCAAGAAAGATAAAATTCTTGGATTGAAAAAACAGTCACAGAGTATGATATTCCTTCAAAAGTTATAAACTGGGACCATGCAGGTTTGAATATCATACGGGACTCAAACTGGAAGGTTTTGAAAATCTATGTCTGCCAAAAGAAATTCTGCCAAAATTATTGGCATACATGTGACAGGTAAAACACCAAATTTTATGCCTGCTAAAAAAAACCCATTATACAGGACACTATGAGAAAAATACGCATTTTCACATTTGACGTTATTTATAATAGCATTACTTTATCCCTAAAAATGTAAAAATACCATCAGTAAATATATTTATTGTCATTCTTTTTCAAAGATAAGAAAAGACGCGATATTTTGAGGAAAATCTGCAGTAAATTACTATGTCTCCACCTACTGATTCAAATGTCTATTATGAATGAAATACAGTTAAATAAGGTTAACATGTTGTAAATGTAAAACTAAACAGGTTGCTAAAATGGTTGCCCCTAAGTGTTACAGCTTCCAGTTATAGAAAACACAGCCCCACACCAAACTGATTCATGATCCACCACAAAATGGAATCATTTCTACAATATTTCATTCAGCATATGTAGTTCTAGGTTGCTGCCGTACACACATTCATTCATACATGATATGTAGCAAAAAGCGACTCTTGTTTTCTCTAAGAGGCTAGGTTCTAACACTGGTGAGCTTGATACCATTGCATACATGCTGCTTTGTGGTTGGGTGTAAGCAAAGGTTTCTTTATGGTTCTTCTTGCACGATAGCCAAAATGACTTCAATCTATTCCACACAATTCTCACTGAAAGCAAACGATGTGGCATCCATTGCTGTTTTAAAGCTGAGATACTGGTAAAAAACGTTTCATCTAACCATCCTTTTAATTGTATGGTCCTCCAGAACGGATGTTTTCTGGGGTCTTCCAGATCTTACAGGACCTTTGATGTCATTTGTTAACTGGTACCTTCTGACAATTCTACAGATAGTTCAATGCTGAGGACCCACTTGATGACAATTTATCTGGTTCCCTTATTCTAATAATCTGCCAACGGATTGCATTTGAGACTTGCGGAGGACCCATAATTTTGATGTGCAAGTAAAGTAAACATAATTTGTCAAACTGTACACGTTGAATAAAAAACTAAAACATTGTGTACAAAACTTGCAATTCTATTGAAAGTAAGTACAACAGACACAATGGCAATAGTCCATTTTTGAGTTACCATATTCCGGCACGATTCTAACATTTACTTTGTACTTAATGCCGGCACATCAATATCCAGTTTTCAACATTGAATTTCAAAAGTTTTAAAATACCAGAATTAAAGTGGTTTTTACTGGATCAAGGACTTACATGTCATTTTTATAGAATAGATAACATGATGAGACTATATCAGCAGAATTTAATTCAAGTGTATCAAGGAATGGTGTGTCTCCAATTTGGATGGCGTCATCATTCCGGTGATTGATTAATCTTTTCTAGATAGATGATGCTCCCCGAGTTCCCTGCAAAAACTTGTAGTTGTTATACCGAAAAAGTTTGGGGTGAAGATGATGTAGTGTTGGTTTACAATCTGCAAAATGTTTGGAGCATAATCTGTCGTGACGTGAGCGGTTGTAGTCACGGCGCCTTAACACTTTATGTCATTTCTGCAGAGTTTGGGCTGTTTAGATGTAGGATGTGGAAAGAATTTCACATCAGCCATGTACCATATCTCCCATTTTTCCTTGTAACTGATGTACATCCTTCCATAACACAATAGAACTTGGGCATTTCGCAGCAGACGAACTCGTTTCCAAGAAAAACAATTTTACTGGAAGTGATGTGCCCCTTAATTTTACAAAAATCATGTGACTCAAGTACAAAGTAAATGTTAGAATACCGCCTGAATACAGAAACTTGAAAATGAGCTATTCTCGGCCAACAGAGTGGATAATAGATAATTGAATACAGTTATATTGTAAACAAAGGTAAAGACTAAATTGCACTACTGAATTCAAAATTGTTGTTCTGTTTTCAAAAATTTTCTACAAGATTCTACCATGGTTATTGCAAAAATCAAAGGAACGCCACAGTCATTATTCTGTGATATACCTTCATTTGTACTAACTGATTATGAGAAAAAAGTCTATAAATATGTGTAGTTTTCTTTGACTGTGCATTCAAAGCATTTAACATAATCCATCAACATCAAACTAAATACTTGAAATTTCTGAGCTGTAGAGTTCTTGTTTTTATAGACGATGCAGGGTAACCTCCTTGTCTTAAATGCTGTTTGAAATAAAAAGCCTTGGCTTTTATTTTTCAACATTTTGAGACCAAGGAGTTTATCCTGCATCATCCATGAAAATGCAAACTTTATTTCTAAAATAACTTTGTGTTGCAATGTTTTTTTTTTCCACATGTATATATCTATTTTTCCGACGTTTTTGTCTTTGAAATCTTCACAAATTGTAATAATAGCTATTTCCTCATGAATGCATTGCAGTTGTGAACAATGCATGTATGAGCCTTGATAAATAGTATGCGTGTCTGTCTGTCTGTCTGTATGTCTGTTAGTCTCATTGTCCATCAGTATGTCTGTTTGTTCATTAGTCTCATTTTCTTTTCCACCACAATTTCTCATCATGCTTAGGACAAAATACTGACATTCACCTAACTGCATAAATTGATATCTAGAGAAAATTTACCTCAAGTTTGACCCACATTCATACAAGTTGTGACCCTTTGTAAATCTGTTTTTCATGCAGGGGATATGTATTGCTTTAATATAACTCCCTCACAATGCTTATTACCTTATATTTAGTTTGAATAATCTATTGGCTGCCAAAAGCATGAGTAAACTGAGCACCTTGGTGGCAACATGCTGGAAACCTCTTTCAGTACTTAAAAGGTACTTAAAAAACACTTAAAGAGAAATACACTTGAAAAAAAAACCTTTCTCAAAGGCTTATGAGCAGCATGCAATTTCATCCAATCAAGTACCTCCTTAATATGAGGAATCTACAATAGTCAAACTCATTAGTAATAGCAAACTTACCTGATGTATGGGAAATCAGGAAATGTGTGATTTAATGCTACAGCAATGCCATACCTGCAATTAATCAAATGTTAGAAACATAGCCTAATCTCATAAAATACAGCCATTAAATCAAACTAACACAAGAATTGCTCTCACATTAGTGCTAGCTGCTTTTAAATTTTGTTTGTTTGTTAATCTAACACAAATATAATTACTATCACTTCTATGAAGGTATGCAAAGTACTTACGTTGTTGCCATGGAAACAAAAAGCCAACCCAGAGTAAATATTGGCAGTAGCCACATAAAGCGGCCCAAACACCAACTGGCTGCCAAAAACATCTTGTCTGCTACTTCTGTGTCTGTGTCACTATACTGTTTTCGATAATATCAATGATTCTGAAAATTCAAAAATATTTATGAATACCTGTAAATGAAAACATTTAAAATATCTTGTTAGTTATATTATTAAAAGATTAGAAGCACTTGACTTACATTGTTAGTCATCAAAAAAGGAGTGTCCCATAATGTTCTTCTCATAAACTCAGGGGGAAAAACTGCACTTGTTCATTATATACATCTATATTAAGAGTATAACTGACCTTGTTCAAATTCTAAACAAAGAACTGAAGGATCGTGATGAAAACTATATGATTCATACTAAGTACAGTGTATTAATATGTAAACAAGAGGCTCGGGGACCTCAACAGTCATCTCATCATGTACATTTTTTACTCTCTTTAGAAATCATTTTTACCTGTGTGCTTTTTATACATTCTCCATTTTTATACTTTATACTAGGTGATAAGATATATTTGTATAACTATCACATAAAATTGATGATTTACAATTCTTTTATAGGTGAGAATTAAGTTTTATTACATCAATATGAAATGCCATTTTCTTCTGAGTTCTAAAAATGCAAAGGAAATTTTACAGTCTTAAAAAAAGAGGACTCGATCAATGCTCATTATAGGTAATCATGCATGCAAACAGTTTGCCATTTTGATGTACAGGACTAAAGACTTTCTAAAATATACTTCATTTTCAATATATAAACAAGCCTCACCCTGGAATCTAAAATCTGGGGTCAAAAGCTTCACATTGCTCATTATCATCATACAGTTTGTGTGCTTGATGTCCAGCAGTAAAGAAGATTACGTATTACATTTTCATAATGTATATGACCAATCCAGCCCCATCCTGGAACCTGAACTCTGGGGTCATGAATTTCACCTTTTTGGTAGAGGCCCATTAAAATCATGCAAACAATTTCCCTCCTTAATGTCCTGAAGTAATAAAGTTTTTCTGAGAAACACATTTTCAATATATGACCAACTCAGTGCCACCTTAAGGCCTGAACCCAGGAGTCAAGAATCTCATATTGAAAATGTTCAAAAGTTTATGACAAATGAATGATGGACAAAAACCAAATAGCAATAGGTCACCTGGGTCACTCAGGTGACCAGTAAACCATTACATCTAATGGATGGTTTGTTCTCATATAAGAAAAAATGAAATCTTTGAAAATGCATAAAACAAACTAAATCAAGATTGTGTATGTGAACACCATGTTGATCGACCCTGAATGACACCTCCACGCCTTAAGAAAGTTCACATATTGTTTAAGAGATAATTGTATGACCCTATTTTAGTTCACACTGGATTCTGACTTATTAATACATGTACACAATTTTTATCAATGTGTAATCATTCTATAAAATATATGTTAATAGTGAAAATAAGCCTCTCATATTACATATAACTGCAACGTTAGTGAAGAATGTGATCAGAATTTTTTTTGGTGTATATTTAAATTTGGGGGAAAAAAATAATTTATTCCTATTGGCCTACTCCAATTTTGACTTGGATGTTAGTGGAAATACAACAATTTATCTTTTTGGCCTTTAATATGATAAGGGTTTGTGTGGTCTTGAACATTGAAATCAACATTCATGCTTTTTTTCAAATTAAAGAGTATTTTGTGCAGCCCCTGTAAAACTGATTAATTCTTCCATGATTTAGTCCATTTACTAGACAGATTCTATTGTGATTTAGTAAATTTACTAGACAGATTCTATTGTGATTTAGTCCATTTAATAGACAGATTCTATTGTGATTTAATCCATTTACTAGACAGATTCTATTGTGATTTAGTCCATTTACTAGACAGATTCTATTGTGATTTAGTCCATTTACTAGACAGATTCTATTGTGATTTAGTCCATTTAATAGACAGATTCTATCGTGATTTAGTCCATTTAATAGACAGATTCTATTGTGATTTAGTCCATTTAACAGACAGATTCTATCGTGATTTAGTCCATTTAACAGACAGATTCTATCGTGATTTAATCCATTTAATAGACAGATTCTATCGTGATTTAATCCATTTAATAGACAGATTCTATCATAATTTAATCCATTTAATAGACAGATTCTATTGTGATTTAATCCATTTAATAGACAGATTCTATTGCGATTTAGTCCATTTAATAGACAAACTCTATCGTGATTTAGTCCATTTACTAGACTGATTCTATTGTGATTTAATCCATTTAATAGACAGATTCTATCGTGACTTAATCCATTTAATAGACATATTCTATTGTGATTTAGTCCATTTAATAGACAGATTCTATTGTGATTTAGTCCATTTAATAGACAGATTCTATTGTGATTTAGTCCATTTAATAGACAGATTCTATTGTGATTTAATCCATTTAATAGACAGATTCTATTGTGATTTAATCCATTTACTAGACAGATTCTATTGTGATTTAGTCCATTTAATAGACAGATTCTATTGTGATTTAGTCCATTTAATAGACAGATTCTATTGTGATTTAGTCCATTTAATAGACAGATTCTATTGTGATTTAATCCATTTAATAGACAGATTCTATTGTGATTTAGTCCATTTAATAGACAGATTCTATTGTGATTTAGTCCATTTAATAGACAGATTCTATTGTGATTTAGTCCATTTAATAGACAGATTCTATTGTGATTTAGTCCATTTAATAGACAGATTCTATTGTGATTTAATCCATTTAATAGACAGATTCTATCCTGATTTAGTCCATTTAATAGACAGATTCTATTGTGATTTAGTCCATTTAATAGACAGATTCTATTGTGATTTAGTCCATTTAATAGACAGATTCTATTGTGATTTAGTCCATTTAATAGACAGATTCTATTGTGATTTAGTCCATTTAATAGACAGATTCTATCGTGATTTAGTCCATTTAATAGACAGATTCTATCGTGATTTAATCCATTTAATAGACAGATTCTATCGTGATTTAATCCATTTAATAGACAGATTCTATCGTGATTTAATCCATTTAATAGACAGATTCTATCGTGATTTAATCCATTTAATAGACAGATTCTATTGTGATTTAATCCATTTAATAGACAGATTCTATCATGATTTAGTCCATTTAATAGACAGATTCTATTGTTATTTAATCCATTCAATAGACAGATTCTATTGTGATTTACTCCATTTAATAGACAGACTCTATCGTGATTTAGTCCATTTACTAGACTGATTCTATTGTGATTTAATCCATTTAATAGACAGATTCTATCGTGATTTAATCCATTTAATAGACAGATTCTATTGTGATTTAGTCCATTTAATAGACAGATTCTATTGTGATTTAGTCCATTTAATAGACAGATTCTATTGTGATTTAATCCATTTAATAGACAGATTCTATTGCGATTTAATCCATTTAATAGACAGATTCTATTGTGATTTAGTCCATTTAATAGACAGATTCTATTGTGATTTAATCCATTTAATAGACAGATTCTATTGTGATTTAGTCCATTTACTAGACAGATTCTATTGTGATTTAATCCATTTAATAGACAGATTCTATTGTGATTTAATCCATTTAATAGACAGATTCTATTGTGATTTAATCCATTTAATAGACAGATTCTATTGTGATTTAATCCATTTAATAGGCAGATTCTATTGTGATTTAGTCCATTTAATAGACAGATTCTATTGTGATTTAGTCCATTTAATAGACAGATTCTATTGTGATTTAGTCCATTTAATAGACAGATTCTATTGTGATTTAGTCCATTTAATAGACAGATTCTATTGTGATTTAATACATTTAATAGACAGATTCTATTGTGATTTAATCCATTTAATAGACAGATTCTATTGTGATTTAGTCCATTTAATAGACAGATTCTATTATGATTTAGTCCATTTAATAGACAGATTCTATTGTGATTTAGTCCATTTACTAGACAGATTCTATTGTGATTTAGTCCATTTAATAGACAGATTCTATTGTGATTTAGTCCATTTAATAGACAGATTCTATTGTGATTTAGTCCATTCAATAGATTCCTCTATAACTTAATCCACTTGATATATAGAATCTGCTATGACTTAATCGTTCAATAGATAGATGTCATTGTGACTTAATTTGTTCAATAAATAGAATCTGCAATGACTTCATCATCCAATAGAGATGTCATTGTGACTTAATTTGTTCAGTAAATAAATTCTGCAATGACTTAATCATCCAATAGAGATGTCATTGTGACTTAATTTGTTCAATAAATAAATTCTGCTGTGACTTAATCCAATAAACTGATTATGATTTAATCCATTTATTAAATTGATTCCGTTGTGACATAATTCATCAGAAATTTAAAATATCTAAATAAAAGGTCAAAGCTAGTCTAATGTAACAAAATAGGTTTGTAGATCATACATGTCCCCTTTCCCCACAAAATACAAAACAATATGTTGATGTGTATCAGCCTACCAAGTATAATGTCTGTAAGGTAAAACATTCCTGTCTGGCCTGATAGTGACCTTGACCTTCAACATACCAACCTGCTGAGCAATTGGGATCATATGCACTTTAGTGTGCATCAACCTTCATAGTAAGAAATTTTAAGAGGTAAAGTGTTCTCCACTTATATGTTGCACTAAAGCCATTACACACTGTCTGGCCTCTGAGTGACCTTGACATTGAATATATTGACCTGGTGAACAATAGGGATTGTGTACAAATGATTTGTATCAGGCCTCATCCTACCAAGTATGAAATCTGTGAGGTAAAGTATTATCCAATTATCTGTTGCACAAGATGTGAATTGACCAAAATGAAAAGGGGTGTAATTAAACATATCAAGTGTGTGTGTATATCATATAAATAGTGCATGTAGTTTGAGGGTAACATTGAAAATTTTCACTCAAACAACAAAAAAAACTACTGGCACAGCTGCAGTTAACAACTAGATTTCTAGGGATGAAAATTTTCAATGTTACCCTCAACTACATTCATAATTTGTTTTATTATACTGAATATCATACATGTATTAGATGTATACAACAAAGAAAAACAATGAGGTTTGAGGCAGTTAAATGAGTATTAACAAGATGGAAGCTTCCAATTGTGACATCATAACTGAATAACACAAAAACATAACATCAATTTCAAACACTTTGAAACATATTACGTAAAACAAAAAAGTAAATACAAAGCGAAACGCAAATAGGAATATTTAACTTCTCAATGCACACATCAATATCCATCTATATTGACTAGCAATCTAATGTAACCATATGTATGCATACAATGTGTGCCAGCGATAATTTTTATATTAAGTATTGTTTCCTGTTGGGAGGAGGGTGGGGATGGGGGGAGGGGGTTCTGTTCTCAGAGGGTATAACAATATGTTTTTCAAATTTAAATTACATGTGTGTGTGTGTGTGTATATATATATATATATATATATATATATATATATATATATATATATATATATAAAAGTGTGTGTGTGTGTAAAATAATGTACACCTTGAAACTATGTATTACACATATGCATCAAACTGTGACTGGGCCCTCTCAGTTAATGCATTGACCATTACAGAAGATCAAACAAACTGTATGATTGATTGTGATTTAGATTAATGACTTGTAATGGAGTCACTCACTCTGTTGGTACAAAATTTTACCATGACTAAAATTGGACATGAATGACATTTTATCATGTTGATGTAACTTCAATATATTGCCATTGCTGTGGTGATTTATTCAGCTTTTTTTATCTTCAGACTTTATATAATTATACAACCACTTCAACTTATTTAAGCTTCCTTATCTCTTTCATCTCTATGAATATAAGTTATACACACTTCAAATGAAGTGGTTGTGAAAGTATTATGCATATGAATGTTTCAGAAAGAGCACTTCACACTGAGGAGCTACAAACTTCATATGATTTCCCGTCATGTCCGTTTTACTGAATTATACAATAATTTACATTGTTGGTTATACATAAGTACCTAACTCTGTTTTACAGTATTCAGAAGAAAGAGATAAGAATAAAGATAAAATAAATAGATAAATAATATATAAACCGACAGATTTTAAAAGCAAATATCACTTAGCAATTTCCTTGTGCGTCAAATTTGGGAGAAAACAATCAACTGATGATTGACAAAGGTATAGGTAGAACATGATAATAATGTATTTGACGTATATTGTATCATATCTTTATTTTTGACCACACCTGTAATAAAGAATGTGACCTAGGTAGACATAAAGCACTTTCCCCTCCAGCTCACACCGCCTGAGTCATGGTCATTTATTACGTCAGACTTCTAAAAATACATTCCAATTCCAAACGAAAGTAGAAAATATTCTATAATTCTTAAGTTAAAATGCATTTTTTTCTACTTTTCCAAGACAATTGTATTTTTAATACAAGCCTAGGGAAGTCTGTCCTTTCTTTGATTACAGGTAGCTATCATATTTCGAATTAAATAATTATCCGAGTCTACAAGTTTTCCTTGCATGCTAGTTGCATGCCATATTCAATGAATGCTTTCAGATCTACATATTAATCACTTAATGTTTTGTTTTCCGCAGAATCAGAGTCAAAAGAAGAAGAAGAAACTAAGAAAAAACTGGTTGTTTAACCATTGTGTGTGTGTATGATCCTGCTCTTACCTGTGTGATCACGGCCTACTCTGTACTAACGAGTATAACCCACGGGGATATCCCTCTATCAATAAACATCACCAAAGTTCGATAACTCATCCCTTTGTATATACAGTTTAAACTACAGAACGAGGAATATTCTCATTTATTGACAATGAATAAAGAAAGGAAAAAAAATATATGTATATATTTTTAGAGATTTGGTGGGTTTATTACCGCATGAAAAATAATAAAACCACAGAGAACGATTGGTTATTCTAAAAATAAATAAATTAATTAAAAAAAAAATAAAAAAAAAAATTAAAAAAATTCGAAGTACTGTATGGAGTGACTGATATAAGACCGGTAAAGTTAGCTAGTAGTACATGTAGCTGGCTACTTAAACAGAGTAAAGTTGGCTATTAGTAGCCAGTTATTTCAAACTGGAAAAGATATAGCTATTTCCCAGATGCGTAACATGCAAGCGGAGTTTTAAACTTTCATAAGTTATGTACTATATAGTCTAAATGTTCAATTCATGCTGATCATTAAGGAAGAGGGGTTAATTTTTTTAATCTGAAAACGAGCTTATAAATATATGTTTACTGTAATGGAGAGAATTATTAACTTATACATCTTCTTATATAGGTTTTGTGTTTCATGGAGCCCCAAATTAACATGGATTCAAATACTTGAAGATGTCTTTAATTATTTGAAAATATCGTCGACCCGATACATCTGATGCGCGTAAAAATTCTTCAAAAATTAATAATATCTTATTTCGCGCATTAATTGAATTGCTGATAGCATTAATTATTCTGTTGAATTGATGAGCTAATTGCTTCAGTTGCTTTCAGTGAAGTCAGTTGATGCGTGTGGTGATTCTCTTAGAGAGAGAGCAGCTAATTAGAGACTGGATTGAACATATTTTATTGTCATGAGGTGTACAACAAAGGGATTGAACACAAGTTCTTAGAACGCCCTCTCCAGTGTAACAGTTGAGAGGGACTAGTAAGTTGCAAGAACTTGTTCCCAATCCTTTTCATTTAATCAATAAAATATGTTCAAAACAAAAAACAAAACAATTGATGTCATGAATTTATGTTCTGTATTTAAACACATGCAATTTTATCAAAAGTCATATTTTACATAAAGTAATAGTGAAAATCCTGAAAATACTTATTAAAAAAATTACAGGTTTGTTGATATGTTATTTAAAATCAAAAACGACCAGATCGTTTTATAAACAATTGTTCAATGGAAAATAATATTTCATTGTCAGTAATACTAATGGAGTTGTCTCCCCAAAGTAACACACGTGTGTCTACTATTTGTAAATTATCCATTTTAAAAACAGCATTGAATAAATCATATCTTGGAGTAAAATACTTACTGCAAAAGAAAAAGAAATGGCAGGCGTCCTCTGTTTTACCACAAGAACATAGAGGACTATGTATAATATTACATTTGAATAAGTCTTTATTTAATACACAATTTTGTCTCAATCTAGTATGCATTGCATTCCAGTAGTGTTGCCCATGCGAAAAATAAGAAGGTGGAGTTGTTAATGGTAAATGTAAACTGTCTATAAAAGAATTTAAGGAAGTCGATTGTGTTATTTCCATCGGTACTGAATTCCATTCATCTATCGCTAGTGGGACATGATTTATAGATACTTAATCTATATTTGGTAATTAGATATATTCAATTCAACATATCTACAATTGAATTAATATATTTAATTGCTCTCTTTAAAAGAATTCATGCACGCATGAATTCCTTATACAAAAGCGTTGTAAATAGTTAAAGGTACCTTCAATTGAATTAAATAGATTATCCAATCATTTATACCGAGCTCTAATTAATTTTTGCGAGCAATAATTCCATTACATAGACGCGCGCATGAATTGAATGGATGAGACTAATAATGATTTATAATGATGCGCACATCGAATCATTTATTCCTTACATCAATCGAATTAATGCGCACATGAAACCAATTATCGCTTTAAATTAATGCGCGCATCAATTCAATTATTGTGCACAATAATTGAATTGATATTTTCAAATAATTAAAGAAATCTTCAATTGTTTTAAGTCCTAAGTTTTAAAATTAAACAACATTTATAGAAAAAAAAGAAAGACAAACGACAATTGATACAGATTCCCTTGGTTATTTGCGATAAAATTGAAAATTGTATTTGTTTGGCGAATTTGTCATGGCCGTTTATTGAAAGTTTATTCAAAATTACCATACCTGAAAATACCGACAAAATTATGGACAAATTGTCCCAGATATAATACATGGACAGACTGTCCCAACATAACACATGCACATAGACAGATTGTCCCAACAAAATGATATATGTGCGTCAAAATCAGACATGCTACATGTATAAATATACAAATAATGCGCCGATTGTTCAACATACAACCATTGGCAGCATAAATCAAATGTCAAATACACAATTATGAAATAAAATGTTATCTTCATCCGACGAGTCTGGAAAAGACAGTACACACTAGAGACAATTAAGTTCCTTTGTAATAAGCAGACATTGCTTTATATGGCCGTAACGCTGTAAAGGAAAGAAAATACAAGCCGAAACTAATGATTCTAAATAATTAAACCAGATGCAAACTTATGGGATTTGGGGGAGGGGGTATATTTTGCCTGTCTAAAGGCGAGGTGCTTTTATTTAGAAACTTTTAATATACAAGTAAAAAAAAATTTAGTATCGTACTAGACATTGATTCAGTTTTGTAGAATGTATGTACTTGTATGTTTTATTTACTTATTTACTTACCTATCCTATGCTTCTACTATTACCTTTTATGCATATCATCTCTTTTATTATTTTATTGTACAACCCCAGTGAATACATGTATGTAAAATTAGGCGTTTTAATCAAATAAACTAGTTTCAGTTTTCTGCTTAGTCGGGTAAGGAATTGAATAACTCGCATGCTCCGAAAGCAACAAGGAGCAATGACTAATCCTGTCATTCGTAATAAAATAAGGGGGGTGTATACTTACAAGATTACTTATAAGAGTTGTCGTTGTTTTTCTAAGAACAAAGTCCACCATATGTCTGAAAATAACACGGTTTATCTATTTTGTGATAAACCGAGATTATTTGAGTTTATGTTACTTCGGCGCTCCATAGTGTTTACATTAACAAAGTAATCATATCAATATGTAGCATCAAGTTAACATAAACTCAAATAATTAAAGATATCTTAATTATTTGAAGAAATCTGATTCATCAATTCAATTACTGTTCTCATCAATTGAATTAATTAATAAATCAATTATTGCTCTCATTAATTAAATTAATGCACGGTTCAATTCAATTATTGCTGATTTAATGCGCGCATCAATTCAACTAATGATCTTGATGTGAGCATTGATTCGTTTAATGAGAGCAATAATTGATTTGATGCGCGCTTCAATTCAATTATTGCTCTCATAAAATTCAATTAATGAGAGCATCAATGTGATGGAAAACTGCAAAAAATTAATTTAGAGCTCGGTATAAACGATTTGATGATCTTTTTAAGTCAATTGAAGATATCTCTAATTACATAGTTGCTCTCTCTCTAAAAGAATTATTGCCCGATTCAAATAAATTAATGATATCATTAATTCGATTGAAGAGAGCAATAATTCATTTATTGCGCGCATTAACTGAATTGATGCTCCATTAACTGAATTATTGCTCTCTTCAAATGAATTGTAGTGTGCATCAATTCAATTGTTAATATTATCAATTCATTTGAAGAGAGCAACAATTTAATTACAGCGCGTATCAACTCAGTCGAATAATTCGTGCTATTATCAATTCAGTCAATGCGCGCAATAATTCAGAATTGAAGAAATCAATAAGTATTTGAAGAGATCTTTAATTGGATTGTTGTGCGCATCAAACGAGTTTATGATATCTTCAAATAATTAAAGATATCTTCAATATTATTTTAGTTTATGTTAATATGGCGCTCTATATTATTTTGCGACGGAAATGAAAATAGAGTGTGAATATAAGAAATAATTTTCAATTTGAATGCGTTTCATGAAAAGTGTTGCAGTTCATATTCTCGTGTGTTTTTCCAAAACGAAACTTATTTCTTAAATATATGAGAAAAAATAACAAACTTTTCAAAACTGACAATTTATTACTCCGTTATATACATTGTATTGTCCAATTTTAGTATTGTTTTTTCCCTTGGCAATTTTGTGTATGAAGATTACAATAACTCTCATGAGAAATTAATAAAAATAAAAATTACCGTAATTGAATATATATATATATATATATATATCTGTGTGTGTGTGTGTGATACGGCCTGACATCTTTGACGCTTGCGTTGTGTTCTAGTACATTCTTGAAAATACTTTGTACCTGTACACATGTCGGCAATTTAAAACACACCTTTTCAGTAAAAAAAAAATGATATAAAGATAAGCGGTTGTAGATTTATATTCCATTTCAAAGTTCTTCCAAATTTTCCTGATCTCGAAAATCGGAAGTATTTCTTCGGTAATCTAAGCGTTTATTTGTATATACATGTATATCACATTTAAGCTTTTTTATCACAATACACAACAGTTCAGTATTTGGCATTCGTGGCACCATTTTCTATCGCTATACCATTTGACTTTGGTTCTATGGTGGATACGTTGTATTGGGGAATATCTCGGAAAGTTATCTTTGGCTTAATCATTTCGAAATATTTAAACTCCGGTGTAAATGTGGCCACATAGATACACGTTAAAAACGCAATTATCCACTCCGCAACCGTAGACGTTAGGTGTGCACCATATCCCTGCAAATATACAGTGTACTCCCGAATATAACATGCAAACAGAGTTTTCAATGAATATTATTAAATTCCCTCTAATGTATTTTAGATCTATGAGTGTATCTTATCAGTGAGTAGATACGAAAGGTAGCAGGGGACAGTTTCGCACTGTAGGCCCGGTCAGCTTTCTTAAAAATGGAAACCAACTTTCTTAAACAATGGAGATACTTTCTTAGAAATGAAGATCAACTTTCTAAAAAAATGGAGATACTTTCTTAAAACTGGAGACCAACTTTCTAAATAATGGAGTTACCTTCTTAAAAATGGAGACCAACTTTCTTGAAAAATGGAAATAACTTTTTAAAAATGGAGATCAACTTTCTAAAAACTGGAGATACTTTCTTAAAAATGGAGACCAACTTTCTTTAAAAATGGAGATACTTTCTTAATAATGGAGACAAACATCTTACAAAATGGAGATACCACATATCTGAAGTGGGGTTACATGTGCAAAAATGTGTAGAATAATTTTAGGATACATGCCAAGTGTAGCTGAGTGCTTGGTGAAAAAAAAATGATGTGCAACATGTAGGTGTCATCATGATACCTAGTATATAGATGGGTGAAAATACGAAACTGAGACATGCGGTCAGTTGCTAAAGAAATTCAGACAAAAAGCGATAGGGTCCAGTAAAAGGTATGTCGTCGGAGGGGAAGGTGGATGGCCCCAGATGAAAAGAAGATTTTTAGGAAGAGCAGACAGGGTTCGTGATTGTGCAGTGTCTAAATCCCCTCGCACGGTACTCTGATGGTGTGTGGGTGGTGCGGATTTAGCCGAAATAAGAGATTATCAAAGTAAGAAGGGGGCACCTGCTCACTGCATGATTTGTGCAGCAACACCTGCACGTATGGATGACATGTAATTTGGGGTCCTAATTTCTTTACTACACCAATATGAAATACAAGTATGGAGAAAACAGGGTAGTGTGATTTTTCATTAGCCTGTCATAACGTGACTTTGATGCATACCCCCTACCCACATGTTACAGGACCAAACAAAGCTGTCCTCTGCCACCAAAGGTTTTCATCGAGTGACCATAATATAATGATTAGCTTGTACTTTAGATCTTTTGGAATTCGGAAATATTCTAATTACCGGTTTGATAGAGTAGGATTTTCCCCATAGTCACCCTCTCAAAAACCTACCTGAAGTATATTTCCCGCCCCCGAGGATACAGGAATCCAGGGTTTAATTTCCCTTTATTGCCAAAGAATGGCACTGAGTAATTTTAAAATTTCCATTTCATTTTGACCTGATGTTGGGGGAAATCAAATATTATATTTACCTCGAGGACACATGCAGGTGAACATAACATTCTTTTTTTCCTAGGTTATTGGATCACAGTCAATCGAAAAGCACAGAATTATATGATCATTTACTAGTCCATTTTATATCCGTAAACTAGAATTTCTCCCATGGAAAACTGAGAGTAGGATTTTACTCCATTACCTCCAGTGAAGGAAAAGCAAACCTAAAAGCCATGTTGCGGGGGGGGGGGGGGGTTCCACTCCAGAGTTCAATTTCTGGAATTGTGGTGATTTTCACGTGAAGGAAATCCTACTCTACAAGAATACGGAGCTAATGACTACCTACCGCCATGTCTGACGTCCAATGTCCAGGAGGAGCAATACTCATGGCGCCATTATTTGCAATTGCAAACCTTGACGCTACTAAAACTGAATCTTTGTTAAGAAATTATATATTTGTTTGTTTTCAATAATTAAGATGGTTAAGTTAAGACAATCTAAAATACCTCCTCCCCCAATTGTGCCAAGTTTCTTTAAATGGCAAGCTTGCACAATATTTAATCATAGGCCTGTAAGTTTATTTACAGCTTAAAGATTTTACTTCCACCTTGGAAAATATGAAATCTCTGTCCCTTATAGTGGAAAAAAATATCATGTGAAAGATGAGGATACAGAAGACAAACAACCCAACAAGCTAAATAATAATAATAATAATAATAATACCCCACTCAATATTAGGAGTCTAAAGAGAAATATACGTTCTGATCCAAAGGATACGTACTAACATAAAGGTAAAATCTAAAATGCAAATCACTAATCTAGCTATTCTTAGATTTTTGGAGGATCCAGGTATTTCTGGTAATTTGAACGAGAGGTACGTTTGTAGACAACAGTAAAAACCTCCGACTACAAACGCCAAGAAAGCTCCAATCAGGTGTACAGCCACAACATTCGTCTCCTAGAAAAAAAAAATCCAGATTATCATAATAGTAAAATTCAAACTCTTCGTAGTGTTTATATTTTGTTTCATCCATCCTGTATAAATATTTAGAAATGCACACTTTACATAAATTCACCATGTATACATTTGTTTGTTGCTTAGTCTCATTCGAGAATATTTCACTCATACAGAAACTTCACCAGCAGTAGATGAAGTGCCACAAATCTTGACCTTGTATAGCGGGCCGTAGCAGCGAGGGGAGTCCTTATCGTGACAACGCGCCTACCGCGACACAGGGTCTCGATTTTCCAAGACCCGACTTTCATTTCTGATGTCTGATGCTTGGGGAAGGAACAATCACTACCTATTTTAATTGTCTCAGGTTTGAAACAGTGGCGGGGATAAAAACCGGAATCTCCCGGTTGTGAAGCGAGAGTCCTAAGCTACCATTGGCGATATATGATAGAAAAGATGAAAGGAAAACTGAATGATGTGAGATTTTTTATGAACTCCACATTGTACATCATGTGCCAATTTATTTAAAAATTATACTTCATTTAAAAAAAAAATCAGTAAATTAGCTTATCTGAGGAGTACTAGTTATGACATAAATGTACTATGCACTTCCTCTACGAGAGCTAGGGAGCTATATGGACTATGCCCCCCCCCCCCCCCCCCCCCCAAACCAAAGAAGTAGGTCCGTGTTATCACAGACTGCGGTTTAGCTCTGCATGAACTTACTGAATCAGTTTCTTTTTCTCGAAATCTGTTGAAGAATTTTTGGAGGGCCACAATGGCGTTAATCGTTGAAGGCAAGGTGTAAAGAATCAAAGAGAACACTTGATATGGGTCTGTAGATATAGGGTATCATCCGGTTGTTTCCAGAGTCAGGACATATTTGAAATCCATATTTCTACCCTCTCGTTTTCGTTTTGAACATATTTTATTGAATAATCCAATAGATTGGAGACAAGTTCTTACAACTTAATGGCTCCCCTCCTTATGCCATGCACATTGTATACATCAGAAAGATAGCACATAAAACAAGGTTAAGTAACATAGCATCTATTGATTACTTGAATCGACAGCAATCTTCAATGAATTTATGAACAGCAGCAAAAATACTGGTATTGGTTTGCAATGACAAATTTGTATTACCCCATAATAGTAGATTTGTATCTATGTTTATCAGATCAATTGTGAACAGTCGAGTAAAAAGAATGTTTCTAGCATCTGTGTAATTTTTACAAGCAAAAAAGAAATGATACACATCTTTATTTTTACCACAAGAACAAGATGGGCTATTGATAATGTTACGCTTGTATAAGTCATCGTTGTGTAAACACTGGTATCTTAATTTAGTGTGAATGATGTTGGTATAACGTTTACCAAATGAAAAATACAGAGGCGGATTGGAAACATTGAAAGTTACATATTTGCGAAATGAGTTGATTGAGATGGAAGTCCTTGTTTCTATATTTAGTGAATTCCAATGTTTTACACCATCTGGCACAAAAGACTTTTTACATAATTCTAGATTACATCTTGGAACAATAAACTGATCTTTGGTTCGAGTGTTGTAGTTAGATACATTTTCATATTTTGGGGGGAACAATATCGCGTAAATATTCAGGTACATTTCCATTGTTAATTTTGAACATCGTAGTCATTTTTGCAACATAGCATCTTGTTTTTAAAGTTTCCCAACCCGTTTCGAAATACAATGATTCTTTGGATGCAAAAATAGGTAGACCTGTAATAATTCTAGCTGCGGATAGTTTACATTTTCAAGTTTTTCAGCATCTTGTATAGAGCAACCATCCCAAACAGTTTAAGCATACTCAAGTGTGGGTCTAATGAATGAAATGTATAGCTTGGAAATATTTGCCCTCCCCAATTTGAATTTAAATTTTTTCAAAAGGCCAATTTTTTTGTATGAACTGCTTACAATGCTATAAATATACTCAGAACAACTGAGGTTTCGTGACAATAATAACTCTAAGTGGCGGTGGACCGCAACTACCCTCTCATGGGAGGAGGGAACGAAATAACCATTAGACGGGACGGCGTAGGTATTGGTAAGGGGTACTCCATCCCTTGCAGACAAGAGGTCTGTGATATTCCAAGGTGTTGTTAAGCTCGCCTAAATTTTGACATTCTCCATATCCCACACTGGAGATTGGCGATAAATGATGGTAATTCCGTTGCTAAGTTTTGAAGACAAAGCGGAAGAAACAACAAGGTAAGCTAGAAGGCCCCTAAGACTAGCATTCCCTGTTATCAGTTTGGGGCTGTAGGGTTACCAACCAGTTGCTCCAGGGGTCGGGGCAGGTTTTGAATACCCACTTCTCTTCTACTCTATCATCAGGCACGTAGAATTGGGGGCAAGGGGCCTGGCTTTCTGATAAAAAAAAATTGTTATTTTCATAAGATATAGTGGGTGACTACTCCCCTTTCTCCAGTATTTTTTTTTTGTAGAGTAAATGAGAAGAATGGAAACTTGAAAGTTTTGAAATAAACGCATGTAGCGAAGGATAAGCGCTCCTCTCGTACCATGTAAGGTAGTGAAACTGCAAAAAAAAATAAAAAAATGTTGAGCTACTTTTAGGTGATGAAGTCCCTTATCTACGATTTACGGTTTTGAAGAAAAGGTCAAAAAATGTTGGGTGACTGATCATGGGTGGAAGGACCGAAGTAACAACAGGTCGAAGTAGGGAATCGTAGAAGGTACTCCATTCCGTGTGGAAGAGACGAGAAATATTTTACAGGTAGATGTTATTGAGATGCAGTGTATACCTGCATAAAATGTTAGTTTTTTTTACAGATTGAATGGAAAGGTGATCACTGTTTGCGTTATGAACAGCAATAATTCAGTTTAGTCGGAAACAAACTGTTTGAATTTGACAATACTGGGGTGAAGAACAGGGTAAAGAAGATGAAAAAATAATAATTTAAAAAAAAAAAATAATAACCAGTAAAAGGTTCATATGTAACTGGGAACTGCCGCACTATAGAATGAGAAATGCTCTGACAAACTTTGGATCGACCGCTGTTCTCTGAACTAAATTCAAAATTCGCTGGACTGAATTCTGAACACATTTTCCTACATGCAGAGACTTTGCATGTATAATAGCAGATTTCCTACACCATGCCCCTAACAATCAAGTTTCCAAATCCAAAAAGGGCAAATCTATCACACATCAATCCTCAGCCAATCTGGCAAGACAATGCTAAAAATTGTAGATTACATCGTTCAACAACAAAAAGACTTATAAACAGGTACTGAGAAATACAGAATGAATTTTCGTTTACCTCAGAATCTTTTTTGCGAAATGTACAGAAAGTTCAAGCAAACACCCAAAAGAGGACAATGAAGGCAACCCCGAGGTTGCTTCATCAATCGGTGCAGTTTTCTCTTTGGAGTTTAACTAACATGTTATGAAACCTTTGGAGCGATTCTGATTGGTTGTTTTTT
Organism: Ostrea denselamellosa; assembly: GCA_024699665.1. Classification (NCBI taxonomy): domain Eukaryota; kingdom Metazoa; phylum Mollusca; class Bivalvia; order Ostreida; family Ostreidae; genus Ostrea; species Ostrea denselamellosa. The sequence goes on along the minus strand of JAMZEH010000029.1, from coordinate 1,518,954 downwards.
AATCTTCTAAATTTTCACTTGTATTAATCTAGTTCACTTCGACCGAATATCGTCATCACTTGTGTCTCGTTAGTCACCGGTTTTTCTCAAACTTGAATTTCTTATTTATTTGTCTTTTTTTTTTATTCATTTATTTATTTTTCATTTTTGAGAGACTCTCGACAAGCCTCGCGTATCTTGATAATTAAAAAAAAAAAAAAAAAAAAAAAAAAGAGAGAGAGAAACTCGAGTTTGAGGGGGGGGGTGGGGGGGGGGGGGGGGGGGGTGGGGGGGTGTTACCAAAAACTGTATGGTGACGCAAGATGTGCAGTTGATTATTTATGGTGTTATGACAAAACAATACGAAGAGTGGAAAACTGCCGTAAAATGTTGAAAATTGTATTTTTATACAAAATATACATTATATATATATAAATGGTGTAAATTGTAATTCAGAATACTTGACCTGGAAGTTTCCAACCAGACTAATACCAAATGCAGTGGTCAATCCCAGTACAAACGCTGCTTTATTCACCCGAGTTATACGTAACACTGGACAGTCACTCTGGAAAGTCGCTATCTGCTTATAGCGTATATAAAACACAACCAAAGCTGAAAAAGATATATTTAGAGAGATGAATATTTGGGGTTCTTGACTATATCTGATGAATATACTCAATTTGGTGACATTTAAAAACAAGTTTTAACCCCCCCCCCCCCTTTTTTTGGCCAATAACTTTCTAGTTATACGTGTTCTATATTTGCTTTATTTGTGTATAATAATAATAATAATAAATTTATTTTTGTAAAGCGTAAAGTCCATACTGCTCTAAACGCTATTTAAACAACAATAAAATGAGTGAAATGAGGTATATAAAAACAGATCATAGTAGGTCCCAGATTAGTTGTAGCATGTGAACAGATGAGTCTTTAATTTAGATTTGAAGGTACAGAGACTGGTGGCAGTTCTGATATCATACGGAAGAGCGTTCCACAGTTTAGGGCCAGCAACACTAAAGGCTCGAGTTTGAATCACCATTGAGGTGGTAAATGGCACTCGTAGTAGGCTCTGGTCACTGGACCGCAGTATTCTGGAGGGAGCATAAGGTGTTATGAGTTCTTGCAGATAGGATGGGGCTGTGTTGTGTGCTGTTTTGTACACCAACACCAATGTCTTGAAGATGACTCTTTGCTGAACTGGAAGCCAATAGAGAGAGCGTAGTACAGGTGTAATTCTGTCATATTTGCTGGTGCCTGAGATGATTCTGGCAGCAGCATTTTGGATAGATTGAAGCCGCTGGATCTGCGTTGATGGTAAGCCGCAAAAGAGAGAGTTACAGTAGTCCAGCTTTGTTGTTATAAAGGCATGGACAACATATTCTAACGATTCCCTGTCTAGATATCTTCTCAGCTGGCTCAGGTTCTTAAGGTGGATGAAGGCACCTCTGCACACTGATGATATATGTGCCTCCATGGTTAAGTGTTGGTCAATTGTTACACCAACTCCCTTGGCCTTAGCAACAGGAGTGATAGAATCATTTCCTACTTGCAGTAATGGTATGTGCAGCTTAGATGCCATTTGTTTTGAGGATATTACTAGCACCTCGGTCTTGTCTGTGTTGATCTTGAGGTGATGTTGAGCCATCCAGGTTTGAACTGACCTCAAGCAAGACTCCATCTGACTGACTGCAAGAGCAACCTGTTGAACTTTAAAGCTGATATACAATTCATTGTCGTCAGCATACATGTGGTACAAGACATTGTTCTTTCTGAGAAGGGTCCCCAGGGATGATGTGTAGATGTTGAATAGGACAGGCCCAAGGACCGATCCCTGGGGGACACCGCACCCCAACTCAGTGGCACCAGATTTTGCCCCCTTCACTTTGACAATCTGGGTCCGATTGGTAAGATAGGACGCGAACCACATGAGCACAGTGTCCTTAATTCCAAGGTCCTTGAGTATTTGTAGCAAGCGTGAATGATCCACAGTATCAAAGGCAGCCGATAGGTCCAACTGCACTAGCAAGACAGCTTTCTGCTCTCCAATGGCAAGTATACAAGTGTATTTTTAGTTGCTGCTTAAATAATCTTGTCAGATGTAATACATGTACATATATTTTTCAGGTCGTATGTATTTTTCGTATGTAACATTTGTATAATAAGCATTTATTTGGCAGCATTGTACTGTAAAAGTTATATTGACATTGGTAATAAATGCTCTTTACGACACAATTTGGACTACTGTTATAATCACTGAACAGAGTATACTTACAGAAAATTGTTATAAACTTAATCACCTTATTTCAAACTAATTACAATAAATGGGTGTGACCGGTCACCAGGGGATACTTACTCATCCTAGGCACTTGATCCCACCTCTGGTATGTCAAGGGATCTATGTTTGCCCTTTTCTTAATTTTATATTCTTTATAGGATTTATGAGATTGATCACTGTTCGTTATCTCAGTCATAAGACTTGATTTACAGTAATGATTATATGATTATATGAATGTACTACATATAACTGATTAAAAATTGTGATTTTTAAAACAGAGACTTTATTTGTTACGTTAAAGTATTAAATGTATAAGTAATGATGGTTTCCCTATACAAAGAACCAGCAAATACAGTTACCAATAACCCAGTCTGTAAAAGACGCAAATCTATTGCTACCAATAACTTCTCCGATGTTTAAAAGTTACAGATAACTACTCCGATATTTAAAGTTACAGATATCTACTCCGATATTTAAAAGTTACAGATATCTACTCCGATATTTAAAATTTACAGATATCTACTCCGATATTTAAAAGTTACAGATATCTACTCCGATATTTAAAAGTTACAGATAACTACAGTACTTAAATGTTTAAAAGTTACAGATAACTACTCCGATATTTAAAAGTTACTAATATATAAATTCATAGTTACCAATAACTGCTCCAATGTTTAAAAGTTGTCCAAATACACAGCTTTCAGGTGGCAAAGTACCCGTATCACTGATGATGAATAAAAGATATCTATGTATAATTTACAGTTACTCATAACCACTACCAGCATGTGCCGGTAGTATTCAGTATAGTTGATCGTGGTGGTAAATGGTTCCATGAAATGGACATTACAATAGTCATTACATTCTCTCTAATGTACAATATGATTGTTATGATTGATAGGGAATAATGGTAGTTTTTATTCAAATCAAACCGAAAAAGCAATAGGGGGGGGGGGGGGGGGGCATTTTCTAAAACACTTACCTGCCGAGTGTCCGTTTTGCTCTATGGTTGTATGGTTGTGTGTGGGTTGAATACGTCGATATTATTTAACCAGTACGTGCACCTTTAATTCTACAGGTTTTTAGTTTTATTTATTTATTCATTATTCATTTGTGGAAATTTAAATAAAAAGCAGAAATTTCCCTCTGTACGTTGCTAGTGATTTCCTATTGGTCAAAATTATTTACCAATTCAGAAAATAAAATTTGTATTCATTTTAATCTTCTTCTTTTAAAATTTCTAACATCAAAGCATCGGCTCCCAGATGATTATATGTTCCGTTAAATGACATACAACATGAATGCGCATGTTGCAATTCTAGACAAGTTGCCAATAAATTCTACAGTGTACTTTGTTTTAGAGTTAACTCAAACCTGTTGTAAAATTTTACGATCTGATGTAAAGTCACTTTTGGTGGATCGTTACACCAAATTTTTGTTTAATGGCTCCTTAAAGTATCTCATAAATATTTTGTTTTAAAAAACCCAGTCTACACGAGTTATCTGGTATGTTTTGTTAGATATTTATTTTATGCTCTAAAATCTTATTCGCAAACAAAACACCATTTTATTATTTAAAATAAATAAATAAATGAATAAGTAAAAGTTCACATGGGATAACTGAAAGCTTGTATCACCTTTTCAATGGCGAAATCATTCTTCATATGAGCTGTTTAAATAACGAGCCATTACAACCAATAAAATTTGGTATGAAGATTTACCCATGATTGACTTACATATTTACATGCATTCTTTTATTTTTACTTCTGACTTTCATACCTCATGATTATCCCCTCGCAATTCTGACTTTGCGAGGTGGGATGTAGTAATGGAACCGTTCGTGTGTGGGCGAGTACCTGTAAAATTCTGAGCTTGTAGACACTCTGCAGGCCACAATTTTTGCTCGACTGATTTGATACTTCACACGTAGCTCTGTTATTATGGAAGGAAATATTCGATTGATTTTGGTATCGAAAGGTCAAAGGTCAAGATCACTACTGAATTTCATAGAAAAAGCTTTTAGACAGTCATTGCGAGGGGATATGTCCAGACTTGCGGATTTATTGATTATGTTTTTCAATCTTGCATAAATGACTTAATTCATACTATAAAACATGATTATATCTTTAATATTATTATTAGAAACGGAGGGCAATGTATAAACGGGAACTGCAAACATGAATAAAGATGTTACAATGTGAAATGTGTAAACTGACCTTCATTTCAGTCTCATTTCACTTTGATCCCTTTAATAGTTATCATTAATGACTGTTCTTAATTAAATGGGGGTGTATAATAGTGTTCACACAAAGTACATCAAAGTCGATCCAGTCTAAAATAATTTGTTTCAATCGAAATCCAAAACATGTGAAAATTTTTGGTATATTGCAGACAAATCAGGCTATCCCAAAGTACCATAGAAATGTTACCAGATATAATCAGCAATAACGTTTTCTATTACTGAACCTATACTGCTTTGTATAGCATCTTCTATGAATGAATCAAGACTGTTGTGATGTGTCTGGAGTATCTCATGACATATAAATTATTTTGAAGTCTTCAAATCCCGAATTTTACACACAGGCGCTCGACGTTTTAAATATCTATATTAAAAAAAATTGTCTTCCTGTGAACAAATTATTCACAAGGTGTATCACGCCGCCATCTTGGTTTTCTTTTTTACCAACTGCATCATTGCAATTGCATTTATCGGCTATAATCAACCATCAAACATCTTCTACTGCTTCTCAAATGCGGGAAATTGGTAAAACAGGAAGATAATATTTTGGTTATTGATATTTAAAACATCGAGCGCCTGTGATTTTACCTGATATATGGAAATCCCGGATTCACATGTCCATTACCCACAGCGATACCATATCTACAGTGTAGTCAAGAAAGGAAACCTCTTAATTAACATTAACATATTACATTTCCACTGTGTTTACCTTCAATATATTTACCAACTAAAATAATAATCATTTACCCTTGAGAACGTGAACAATGTACGTATGAATCTTGAAAAATATAGTATGACTATTTTAACGGCTCTGAATATGAAATAACATGAGGTTATGAACAGCAAAGCTTCACGCCAGCATGAAGTATGCCGACTTAAAGCGTCGCAGGTCATGCTTTTATGCATTTTCAAAAATAAATCTATTTCTCAAATTAAATGGATGTATAACGAACCGCGGGAAGATGATAGCTAGACGAGATGACACGGTCTTTGTTTGACGTCATCATACAAAAGCATTTAAGCATGAAAACTACTTTGTGTAAAGTAATTGTCATTTGAAAGCGTTTTTAGAAAGGTCTGTGCATCCAGACATAATTTTCTACACTAAATGATAGTAAAGACTATTATAAAAAGACTATTGGAACTCTTCAGTGTTGGGAAGGTATAAAATAGAATGGTGGCCATCTGTAACGGCTTCGAAAATAACCAATTTAGTTTACTGTGAGATTTACACTATGTTAACGTAAGAAATGCAACTTTCATAAGATAGGAAGTTAATAGAATGTCTAAGGCGAAAAGAGGGTCCAATGACGTCAGTGCACAGATGTACAAGGGATATTGGTCATCGACAACAATGGAACGTTCCGGATCCCTGACAGGGGTCCCTGAAAAAGCCAATGATGTCAATGGGATGAAATTGGGGTATTGTTAATCAACAAAAAGGATCCGATTCCTTACGGGTTTTATTCATACTCTCTGGAAAACCCAGTGGCGTCAATTTATGAATTGTATTGGGAGAAATCACAAAGGACCATTTCGGATCCATAATCGGTGTTTTTCCGTTCCTGGTTAAGGTTTTCAGAGATGAAAAGCACACAATACAACAAAAACTGGTTCCCGGTCTGGAATTTTTAAAACGTGAAATATAAATATTCTTCGCGCAGCAATGGTCTCTATCGTCCCCTATAATAAAATTCCTTAATCATAGTTATAAATTTGTGGTGATTTTTAAAAAAAAAACCCCACCTAGTTATGCGAACAGCCTATCGATTTACACCTCACCACATACGATACAACTGTGTTCTGATGAATATATAAATATGCATTTTGTGATGTGAGGAAACACAAAGGCTTAATCAGTGTTCTTCCGTTCCAAGTCTTCCGAGATGATTAGCACATAATACAACAAACATCTGCAAGAGCGGATCTAGAGGGGGGTGGGGGTCGGGGGCCCTGGAATTTCCAACTGAAAGTAAAATATAATCATCTTTCACCCTAGCATCACGTTTAATATTGCTTCATCAACTCTCTCGATCGACTTTATTCGTTCACTGGGGACGATTTCAAAATTCAAGATCATAATATAATATGAAAATTACCGTACTGCAATTTTGGGTGCAGATTTCGCATAGTCTACTATCTGTAAAAACGTGGAAATTCCGGAGGCTTCGTCTGGAATCAGGTCCCAGATCCCCGACCTTTTGGACCCCCCCCCCGGATCAAAATAGTTGGATCCGCGCCTGATCTGGGTCCCTATCTGGGGCTTTGAAAACATGACATTTAAGTAACCTTCACGCACCATTGATCGTCGGATCATATATACTAGCGGAAAAAAAGAAACTGTGTAGTTTAGTAATTTCATTTATAGATTCATATACAAAATATTATGTTGCATTATGTATATCATTATTTAATATAGCGCATTGTCTTTCAATTCAAACATCAAATCACGGAATATGTTCATTATGGTTGATACGAACAACCACTGAAAGTAAGATGCTGCAAAAAAGTTTCACAAGTTTAATAGCGTGTATGACTGCCATTTGCACCGATGTATTCTTCACACCTGCGAAACATGTTATGCAGAAATGCATGGGGGAATGTTCCGCCTTATACAAAATAAAGAACGACGCAAATCGTCCCAACGTAACAGGGGGTTTGGATCTTGACGTAGCCGTCGTTCCATTTCATCCCAAACATGTTCCATAGGCGACAAATCCGGTGACATCACGCAACATCTGTTTTGTTTGACCCGAGAACAAATCTGTTACCCTCAGTCTACGCCTGCGGGCAACACATCCGTTCTTGCTGTCCTAAGACATAGTCTATAACTGTATAATATTCCTTTCGTACAAAGTTGAACATTCACGAGAATAAATATTTTTATGTGACTAGCAAAACAGGTTTAAGAATTACAAGCTATTCATAAACTTTAACGTGATTCTGAAATAAGATTTATCCAATTTCCTACAGATTCTATTCTTCCAAATTAACTTACGTAATGAAGAACGAAACAGGGACATATATCACGATGAATATTGGGAAAATATGCAGTTTATCTCTAAACATCTTAGAATAATGGTGGAATCTTGAACTTCTCCAAATGCGGTACACCACTTCAACTGTCAGAAACAAGAGAAATTAAATCACAAACACAGAAACATAAATAGATTATTACAAATAAACACACATCTCACAATTTCCCCCCGAGGGGATCCGGGTTAGAGTAACTCCTTAGTGCCCTTTGCTTGTCGTAAGAGGCGACTAAATGGGGCGGTCCTTCGGATGAGACCGTAGAAACCGAGTCCCCTTGTCACAGCAGGTGTGGCTCGATAGAGATCCCTCCCTGCTCAAAGGCTCTAAACGCCGAGAATATAGGCCAAAATTTTGCAGCCCTTCAACGGCAATAGTGACGTCTCCATATGAATGAAAGATTCTCGAGAGGGACGTTATATAATATAAAATCAATCAATCAATCACAATTTTCTTGAAAAATGAATAAGAAAAGTCACATCTGTAATAAAAAAAATCACAAATATTAATGTTCTGTCTGTAATGGACCTTTTCTGTTTCGTTGTTTTCATTTCTCGATGAAGGCACTGTGACGCGCAAGTGACCTTACAACTAGACATAAAAGGCAATATTTACATATACGAGGGTTTTTTCGATATGCAACGTGGATTGTACGATATGCGGTATCCATCTGGTAGAAATCTTTCGTACTTTCAAAATACACTTCAAAATGAAATGCACCCACAATAGCGATATGCTAACAACTTTGGTAATATCACGTATCGTGTACTTGCCATCACTTTCAATTATTTTCCTGACTTTTGAGACATTTACTTTGCCTGTTACAGTCACAGGTCGGCCAGATTTTGTTGGATCTTTGACGGACTCTGTACCAGTCAAAAATTTCTTTCTCCACTTTCGAACTGTCTCATAAGATATATTATCAGACCCATAAATTTCCGCCAATTCAGTAAAAATCTGCATTTCTTCAATATTCTCAACCTGTTTCCCAACCATTTTCACAACAGTGGTCCACGACTGGCTCTACTGAAATGCCTATAAATTCAAAACTATGTGGAGCTGAAGGCTCGTGTTTATACCGTTGGAAAGGTATTGAATAGAGCTATTCAAGACTATCATTATCCACGAAATCGTGCAAAACCGTGGATCCCCCTTGGTTTGTGATTGGATATGATTATTATCCAACGAGTTGTGTTTTTTCTATCCTCGAGTCTTGGCGAGTTGGATAATAACTATATTCAACTACAAACATGGGATATTCTTTTTATCACATATTTAATCCTTACCAACTATTAAATTTCCAGTTCGAAAGTTCCTTCTGATTACCTCAAGCCGAACTACAATCGTAACGTCAACATTACGCCGCTACAAATAGTTCGTTCAGAAAATATAAAACAAAAGATAAGTATTGACCTTCACAATATTCAATTAATGAAAGAGCGATCTAATATGAGATAAGAATTACATTTTAGAACGTTTTACATTGAAATTATACGATTATTTATGAAAAATTATCAGTCATCAGAATCGGTGTCATAGATGACGCGCGGTTTGTTTTGAATTTGTTTTCATATGTGTGGATGTTGACGATAAATTTGCCACGATATACATCGCCATTCAGGAAATTTTGTATGCCCCCTGTGACATTGACTGTCGTGGAACTTTCAGCGTTGGGTGTGTTGTGTTTCTTACAACAGTAGTAGTGATATTTTATATGAAATGGAATGATGCGTATTCCCGGGTTCATTTTGGTGCGTGTTATTGGAGAGAATGCCGGAAATACTCCCTGTATTGATTTTCATTGATGATGTTGTAATTGTTAATGGACTGACTGTTTTTATGACCGGTTATCTGCATAATCTGATTTGGAGGTACGTTATTTTCGCTTAATTTTTGTACAACGTGTTTCCATGCGCCGTGGTTTGTGTATTTGTTTAATATAAGTCTAATATCCATTGGTGTTATACGTCATTGTTATTTCTAGCTGAGAGCTACATGTAAAACAGAATTCAAGAAAGGCGCATCAAAAATGTGATTTTGGTCACTAATACCGGGTACGCCCGCCATTAGCGCTGATAACGAGCGTAGGCGACGTGTCGTTGACTGACAGACCTTTGAGGAATGCTCTACTAGTGTTCCAGCAATGCCCTTTCAGGATCTTGCGTATTCTGAGGTCAAGGCTGACGGTTAGTCACATGCCTACGTATTTCGTTCTAAAAATGTTCAATCGGGTTTAAGTATGAGGACAAATCTGAAATGTTGATGTCGTGTTAATCGCATACTAGACCATGACGTTAACTCCGCCGAATGTGCCAAGTTCATGTACACGACGGCAAGCTCGAGATCTGCCGTTAAATCTGAACTCGTCGTCGAAGACCCTATCTGGTCCACTGCACTCTGTAACGTCGGTGATGCGGTTCAAGTTGGAACCCTTTGTAAGGCGTTCTGATCTCATGTCGTTTCAATATTCTGGACTTTTCATGACGTCCAGTCATCTACCTCGCCGTAGTGCAGAAACCGTAAACACAGTCAACAAATGACGTTGCCGTACATACGACGCTTATTTGTCACAAACGGTCGGCCAGATCTCGAGCGATCATTGGGATGAACATTAAAACGCCTTGCTACCCCCCCCCCCCCCCCAACCTACTGAAGCTTGGTAGCAGCATTCCGAAGGCTTAATTGTTTAAAAATTGTTTAAATACAGCATAATCTTATTTTTTGTTGATCTTGCATTTGCAATTACCAGTAGATTTTTTTTTATCACGACAAAATTTGTTTTTACCTTTTCATTAGTTTTGAATACTGTCAGGAAAATTCTGCGCAATGCTACTTCCTAGTACATCGTGTGAATAATGAAGTGGGTTCGACTGCTAGTGGAATTTGAAAATTACTACAATGTATGGTTAGCAAATATTATAAAAATTATGGTAAAAAATATTTCGAAAAAGATGCTAAGGTGCGTTTTTAAAGTCCGTCAGTATATATTATTGAGGTTTTTTGCTTTCAAAATATCATATCTCAGCACGGCCAATAAAAATAAATCTGATAAGGATCCATCCTTAAGTTAGTATATTATTTTTTCGGTTGTTGAATGAAATTATCATAAATTAATTGCATATTCATAAATTAATCGTCTCTCTTCTAAATTTTAGAAGAGAGACGATTAATTTATGAATATGCAATTAATTTATGAAAATTTCATTCAACAACCGAAAAAATAATATACTAACTTTCTTCTAAACTTTAACCCCGTGGGGATCCGGGTTGTTAGAATAGATCCTCAGCACCCCTAGCTTGTCGTAAAGGCGACTAAATGGGGCGGTCCTTCGGATGAGACCGAAAAAACCGAGGCCCCGTGTCACAGCAGGTGTGGCACGTGAAAGATCCCTCCCTGCTCAAAGGCCGTAAGGGCCGAGCATAGGCCAAAATTTTGCAGTCTTTCACCGGCAATGGTGACGTCTCCATATGAGTGAAAGATTCTCGAGCGGGACGTTAAACAATATATAATCAATCAATCAATTTAAATTTTATGAAGGTAGCTCAAAATGATCATAAATTGCTAACGAAGATTAGAAAAAAGCAATCAAAAATTTTAGAAAAACGCATTAGCCAAATGGCTTTTCTATTCGAAGTTTGTCGGTCGTCGTTATCGTCGCTAATTCTCCTGAACTAAATTTGGTACAAATTATCCTTAGGTATAGGGGAATCAGTTTTGTCCAACGAAGGATTATATTCCTTTCCAGGGGGGTATAATTGAAAACTGCTTGAAACTTGAAATAGGACGAAATGTCTAATATTGGATGAACCTGGTTTTTATAGATTAGAGTTAGTTAAAACCAGGACGAGCCGCAATATTGTGGTTTAAAGTTTGTAGGACTATTTCTCAACAACCACAAAGGGTCAATGTGCCAAATCAATATGCAACGATCATCGTGTGATGAAGATTCAAGTGTGCACAAATCATGACCTCGGGGGCAAGAATAGGCTACAAAAGGGGTTCAAGTTTTAAACAGAAATAAATAAAATGTAGATGAAAATCATTAAAATTCCTTCTAAATGTTGTATGTGCCATGTTGACAGCGACGCATCCTCTGATTCTATTCTTGTCATGATCCCCGAGGCCAGGGTGAAACAATACAAGTTAAAAGTTTCACATATGGAAAAATTAAAAATCTTTTCAAGATCCACAATTCATTGAATAGATGTGGGCACAATTTATCAAGCAGATATGCAAATTCAAATTACCTCAAATCATGATTCAGTGTTTGACCACAGTATTTTTAGCTTTATATCATTTAATTATCAGGCGCAACCGAATAATTTATCAATTCCATATTGAAGCGTTTTTAGTAGTGTAGGTTTAAACACGATCAAATCATATTCCCCGGATTCTGGGAAAGGTCACAATAAAGTTTAATGTTTTACTTTAGAGTATATTGCGTCCAAAACTCTCTCTTTCAGAAACCACAAGGATAAAATTAGTTTAATTAATCCAGACGTATCGTCATGTAGTGTAGATTCAATCTTCTTTTTTCTTTCCGGGACCCTGGTCTACAACAATTTACATTATAGTGTGCGAAATATGTACGTATGCAGTATTGTAAAGCAAGGTGATTCTGGTATGCGTTAAGGTCCATGGGGCATCTTGTTTTCGCAATAGTAAAGTTTTCCTTTACATGTATAGAACACATACCTTTTTTTCAGGGTACGTCAACAGGAGAAGAGCGTACATAAATACCAGCACACAGGTTGATAGACTTACGGCATAAATGTCTAAATGATTTGTATTATGGGGGTATAAAACAATGACAGAATGGGGGATGATTTGTATGATTGACACAACCTATTATATAGAAATTACTCCGTTGTTTTCATATCTCCCACGATACAAACTATTCATTTATTCCTTATATCTATATTTCATGATAAAAAGGTGTGTAAGAATAGATATGTATTTCAAATTGAAAGGTAACTTTCGCGTCAAGGTGATTTTGTTGAGAAACAGAAAGGTTTATTGATGAAAAAAGTCATGAGAGAGAGAGAAAGAGAGAGAGAGAGAGAGAGAGAGAGAGAGATATGTTCGTCTGATAAAGAGTTTTGAATAGGGTGTGAAATTTAGTACACGTATAAATCTCTCTCTCGGGACCATGCAGATACACTCCATTCATCACCATTATCCGACGATTTGAAACTGATGGCGGGGGTTAAACGACAAACCAATCATTACAAGTACTGAATAACATGTAAATATTTAAGCCAACTTTTCGTAAACATGCACATTTACTGGAATGTAAATTTATTTAAGAGGCGTACAAAGATTCCCTTTCCAAAGATACAGAGGATGTTACGAAACGTACTATTACTACACCACACATGCAAAAATGAAGCTCTATAGTGCTTCAGAGTACAGAAATGGCAATGAAATAATTCTATTTACCTGATTATTGACACCATTTCAGTCTGTGCATGACTTCCCGATACTGACATGTATAAAATTTTTATCAGTGTCTTGTGTACATAACTACGTCTCCACGATATGCCAGGTTTATATGAATTATCTCTCCTGAATCTGAATAAAAACACCTTTTGATCCTAATAGAGATAAAAAAAAAAATCAAAACACACACTTATTGTTGTTTTCAATGTATGTATATTTAGATATTTATCAAGTTACCCATTATAAGGTTAAAATTAACCTCTTACTGCAGCATGCAGCGTGGTATTTTGCCCTCATGCAAACAGCGTTCTCTTTTCAACTTTAGAGCTTAATGCATTTTAATTGTATAACCATTTTAAGACCAAGTTTCTCATTGTTATGAACCTGATTAAAATTGCTCTCTGTTGAAATTGAATTACTTGTATGAAAAATATGTCGTAAAAAAGATGTGTCATCTACAAGGAGTCTACAAATAGACAACAATATATTCAGGATCAGTAATATACAGTATATAAAAAATAACAATGGAACTGCATGTAATACCGACCCTTGAAGGACGCCAGTATGTCATGGTTTTATATAATAAAAAGTGTATCCATAAAATATTTTTGTACTCTGTCCAGATAACTTCTAAACTAACTATGTAGATTGCCATCAATCCCACGATACTATGGTTCTAACTTGAAAATAAACATCTGTATCAAACACGATCAAAGGTCTTGGACGAATCACAAAATACTATTCAGTGTATGTATCAGATGACAGAAAGTGAAGTGGTCTGTTTATAAAACAGCTCGCTATTTTGTAAAATAAAAATATTTAATTGAAAATGGTTATAATATGTTTAAAAAACATTGCGTTGTATGACTTTTTATTCACAAATCATAATACAAGTTACGTAACAGATGGGAAAGCATGCTTTTGATACAGTGGCAAAACATGAGCAATTAAACGCTTGAATTAAGCTTGCGAGTTAATAATGAGACCAACCCCCCCCCCAAAAAAAAACCCAAAAAAACCCCCCAAAACAAAACAAAACAAAAAAAAACAAAAAAAAAAAAGAAGAAAAAAACCACCACCGTACGCTTTATTTTACCAAAATCATGACAACGACCGCCATTGTCAGATTATTAGTCAGTGGATATCTATACTGCGTACATTCTGTGTCACCTGTGTTGTGAGAGGGCTAAGTGATTTAATTTTTTAAAACCGAAAATTCAACTTCCTAAATCCGTGACTTGATATATATACAGAAATTTATTTCAAACCAGTCATTTCTGGTTACCCCTTCCATTATTAAGATAGACAAATATAATCATAGGAAAAAATCCATCCAAATTATATCTAAAAAGTAAGAAAATATAAATTAAATGATAAAAACATTATGTATCATCCTTCGAACATAAAATAACATAAGCAGCCGTAGAATTTTCTGAAGAGGCAACGAATAACCTTCTCACAAGTTATTCCGAAGTTTAGAAGTTAGTTTGTACTAACTGTGCAACAGAGAGTTCGTGTCAGTCTCTAGGTTAGGCCCACTGTGGAGCTTCCGGGGTTGAAGACGTGCAAGAATCATCCGTAACCGAGGTGAACTTGAGACCGGTATGTTCTCAAACGATATATCATGCTGCTTGTATCAGAGTCTGGGAGTTTGAATTCCGTATGGTTGTTTTTCTTAAAATTTCATGAAAAAAATTCTCATTACAGATAAACGAGAAACATGTTTTCCATAAAAAAGCGACAGCTTTGTATTTTCTAAGCTGAGTTGGAACGCTTTAGAAAGCTTCCTATTTGCAATGTTGGTTTTCTCTTGGGACTTGAAGCTTTACTCACTTAAGAACAAATCATAAGACGGTATGATTTTTTAAGGATGGATAAATCCACGAACGTTCATGTAATATATCGTTTATTACACTGAATCGACAGTCCTCCAAATCTTTCAAAGATTTCCAACAGAATGAGGGACGTTCATTTGAATCTGGTGTGACGTTGGAAAGCTTACGGATTTCCTCTGCATGACGTTACTGCGTTTAACAGTGAGAACCAGAAGTGATGGTTTATTCTTGTGGAAGTACAATTCTATCTTGCTCAGTAACATTACCGAATAAACCAATCAGATTAGTTCATCTTCCTCTATAATATTACCGAATGAACCAATCAGATTAGTTATTTCATGAAATCTTACACACGAGACATATTTATGTGTCACACATACGAATGCAACTCGTTACGTGTGCTACCTATTTGTAGCGTTAATGACAGTTGTAGGTGTTTGAATTCTGGTGTAAATGTGGCAGCATATGCGCAAATTAAAAAGCTCCCCAGCCATTCCATCAATGCGGAGGTGACGTGCTCTGCATAACCCTGAAAAATTAATTGATATTTTGTACCAACTTCAATCTAACTTTCATTTTGATTAACCTTTCCAATTTTATCAATACAGATATCATTCTCAATAATATTTGGTATGTAAAAATCACAATATTACATCTTACCTTGTGGCTGGCTGTCCATAAACGTGTGGAAATATTTTCGGATCCTAACTTACTTTTACTTACTACGAAAGTGACAGTTCCTGAGGAGCAATATTAAGAAAATATATCATGTTTGTCAATTTTTATGCAATGGGAACTAAATTCATGATACTGGTATATTTAAGAAATAAATTTCATTTTGTGAAAATACATGAGGGTATGAAATATAACGCTTTACGGTGGCAGACTTTTTTTAATATTATTTCTGTCGGAATTTCCATCCGTTGAAATAGACGTACATATATTTATCAAGATTCATACCCGCATTCTTTACAACCGCAGCGCATTCATGAGGCCATAACTATCATTACACTTTGTAGAGGTAGCAAAAGCAAAAACATTGAAAATGTAAACAACTGTACGATGAACATGCAGTTTGTGTAAAAATATTATGTAAATAAACACTCAACACATTAGCGATGTACATAAAAGGATACCGATGATGGCAAAGCTGCAATATAATATGCAAATTATGAGCCGTATAACTCGTGTGATTTTTGTGGACCCGGGAATATCTGGGACTTTCCAAGAGATATATGTTTGGGTACAAAAATATGCGCCTCCAACGATGAATGCAAGTATAGCTCCAAAGATGTGGAACCCCTTTGAATTTTCTACCTGAATGTAAAAGACAGGGAGAGATCGAGATCAATGTTCCCGAACACGTGTCAGTAAAATTCTCCCTCTCTCTCTCTCGGTGAATTTTTCTATCGACTGAGAATGAAAAAAGTATATTTCACTTGTCTTCATGAATGGAAAGATTAGAATTTGTCTCTGTACGCTCAAGAGGATCTGCCAAAAATCACCTTGTGCGGCATCGACTCTTAATATTCTTACCTGAAAATTTCCCACGATACTAAGACCAATCCCAGAGAGAAGACCTAGGACGAAAAAAGCTGTGTTGGTTCTGGGATATGGTGTCAGCGACTTGTTGATTGACCAGTACGTGTCTATCTGTATATATCTCAGGTACACAATAGTCAGAACTAAAACAATATTCAATAGCGTCTACTGACATGTACTTAACAATAATTTAATTCACATATTATGAGTTGACAATTTTGTATGGTTGTAAATTTATGGAGCGCCAAATTAATATATACTCATATAATTGAAGATATCTTTAATTATAGATCTCTTTTTAATTGAATTGTTGCTGTCTTACGAATTGGTGCGCACATTAATTCCTTATACAAAACGGTTGTAACTAATCAAAGATATTTTCATTTGAAGATATCATTAAATATTTTATTACCGAGCTTAAAACAAACAAACAAACAACAACAAATACCGTGGGGAGGTCCTCCGTATCCTTGCTTCTCGTTCGACGCGACTAATTGGGGCGGTCCTTCGGATGAGACGCGCAAAAGCCGAGGCCCCGTATCACAGTAGGTGTGGCACGATAAAGATCCCTCCCTGCTCAACAGCCCTAAACGCCGAGCATAGGCCTAAATTTTGCAGCCCTTCACCGGCAATAGCGACGTCTACATATGAATGAAAAATTCTCTAGTATACAACCGGAAGCCGGTAGGTGCAAGGGTATAGAATTAATATATATTTAACTGGCGGTCGCCACTTAATTATCTGACGGTCGTCACTTATTATCTGGCGGCTGCCAGTTAAATTAAGTGGCGACTGCCATCTAATATATCTGGCGACCGTCAAATATAAAGTGGCGGTCGTCAGTCTAATATATGTTAATTCTATACCATGGCACCTACCGGGTTCCGTAACAACCAACCAACCGAGCTCCAGATTAATTTGCGAGCAATAATTCCACCACATTGATTGTAATTATAATTGTAATTCAGTAACTTTATATAGCGCTCTGTTGACCTGGGTCTTCTAAAGCGTTTTACAGATAATACAATAAAGTATATGTGAACATACGTTATACATGTGAATAGAATAAAATTTAGCGCCTTATGTAATGAAATGATTACCATGCATAATAACATATAAAACAATTTAAAACAACCCTTAGGAATAATCAAATGCATATAAAGGATATGATCATTATACTAAACTACAGTTTTTTTTTAAAGTAAAGTAATTCATTTGAGTAAAACAATCACAAATCAAAAGCTAATCTAAAAAGATACGTTTTGAGATTAACTTTAAAACTTGACAGTAAAGTACACCGTCTGAGTTTATAAGGCAAAGAGTTCCACAGACTAGACGCGGCCTTATCCAAGCGTCGATCCCCATATGTTTTTGTACGTGTCCGAGGTACCTGGAGAAGATGCAGAGATTCGGATCTTAATGATCGTGTGGGATGGTAAACTGGAGATAGGTTGTTGAGAGATCTGAAGGTATGAAGAAGGATCTTATACTGAATTCTGTATTCAACTGGGAGCCAGTGGAGATCCTTTAAAATAGGAGTAATATGGTCAGATTTTTTGAGCGTGTTATTAATCTTGCAGCTGTGTTTTTACTCTCTGGATTGATTGATTGATTGTTGCTTTCCGCCACAGTCAACAATTTTTCAGTTATCTGGTGGCGTTCAGTTTTTATTGGTGGAGGAGAGAACCCAGATATTTTGTACCCGGGAAGAGACCACCGACCTTCCGAAAGTAAACTGGCAAACTTTCTCACATAGTGAGAATCGAACCCGCGCCGACTAGAGGTGAGAGGCCTTGTGATTTTGAGCGCGATGCTCTAACCACTCGGCCACGGTGCTCGGAGTTTGCTGGTGTGTTGAGAATGAAGACCATAAAGCAATGCATTTCCGTAATCTAATCTGGATGTATCTAGTTTACAAGAGTTTTACATGCATCATCGTTGATAAATGGACGGATACAGCCAATTCTGCGAATGTTTATATACGCTGAGTGAGAAATAGAGAGACTGTGTTTTTCCATGGTAAGGGATGTGTCAAATCATACGCCTAAATTTCTTACAAAAGATGAATCACTTACAACACAGTTACCATATTCAAGATCAAAACTGTTCATATCTTTAAGTCTGTGTTTTGGTGCGAAGACTATAAGTTCAGTTTTATCTTCATTGAGTTTTAGGAGGTTGATACTCATCCACATACGTATGTCCGATAAACAACTTGTGAGTCTTGGAGACATATCAGTCCAATTGTCAACAGGTTCAACGATGATATAGATCTGCGTATCATCAGCGTATATATGATACGTCATAGCATGACGTCTGCATACTTCCCCTAGGGGTTTTGAGAATAGACAGTAGAGTCTCGGACCTAGGACTGAGCCTTGTGGTACACTACTTTCGAGGGGACAAGCATCGGACAACGATGGACTGACGGCAACACGTTAATATCTATCACTAAGATAAGATTTAATCCATTTTAATGCAAAACCAGTGATACCAAACATGTTGTCCATCCGTTGAAATAGAATATTATGGTCTATTACATCGAAAGCCGCAGAGAGATCGAGCAATACAAGTATAGCGCAACTATTATTGTCAAATGCACAAACGATGTCATGATGGACCTTCATTAATGCAGTTTCTGTGGAGTGTCCTGTTCTGTACGCGGACTGAAAATTGTCATACAGTTGATGCATTTCATGCAGTTGAGATGCATTTCATGCAGTTGATGATGGGCGCATCAATGGAACTGTTAAGAGCAATAAATGATTTGATGCGCGCATCAATTCGATTAGTGCGCGCAATATAATTGAATTTATGATATCTTCTAATTATTTACGATATCTTCAATTATTTGAGTTTATATTAATTTGACACTCCATACAAATTGTTGTCAAGTAGTTAATTTTAAAATTGTTATTAATTTGACATCTCAAATTTGGAAATATGTACTGTAATTACTTTTAAACTCTGATTCTGTTGACAGCATATAAAAAGTACATTGCTATGCACTTGAGATAATTTTTTGAATAACGTAAATTTTATTAATTAGACGATATCTTCCTGCAATTTAGACAATTTTCTATCACATCAAGTTTTTGATAGCCCTGAACCTTCAACAAAACTTATTCTGCCCTTGCCAGGGTCCCGTAACATAAGGATAAAATTGCAATCTTTCTCCTACGAATAGTGATGCACATATTTATAATGTGCATTAGATATTTTTAACTTGTAATTGAAATCTCGTGACATGAAATTTTCCTGAGAAACAACAAAAACCTGGGTTGAAATAAATGTACTTATCACAGCTGCAATATTCAGCAACTGTCCAAAAACACAGCTCTCAGGAGGCAGAGTTCCGGTATCACTGTGGATATAAAATGAAAAACAGCATTTAGGTTCAAAAGCAGTTATCTTTTCTATGGTATCTGAATTGAAGCGAAGCTAGAGAGGGTTGGTATCAACATAATGTAATTAAAATCAAGCTATTTTGATCTGCTCCGTAGAATACATAGATTACAGCGTCGTCTACGGAGCACATCAAAAAGGTCTGATTTTAATTAGATTGGTATGAATAGGCGGCGAAGAGAGAGGTGATCGGCTTTGTCATGCATATATTTTTTAATACTATATTTTTAAAAGACTGACAATTATACTGCGATACTCGGGGATTCACAACAACCCACTTTACCCTGTTCATGTCTCTATGGCATTGTGCTGTAGATCTTGCTATTCTTTCAGCAATTGTTGTCATTTTCTTCTGTTGTTTAAGGAATCGCTCTATGTAAAATCTGACCTTGATGTCCTTTATATTTTTACGCATATAGATCTTATGCAATCTATGTAGATCCTCTATCACAGAAGACAATAACAAAACAACAACAACAAGAACAACAACTCTCAAACCTGATAAAAGGTAGGAATGGGAAGACGTCGTCATCGCTGACAGCTATTATGTACCTAAATAGATTTTAAAACAAGTATTAGAATATTCAAACATCAACATGGAAATCTAAATAGATCTAAGACCAAGCATTTGTATACACGTATTTACCAGGTACATAGCAACGTAGGGAGGGGTGGGTGGGTGGGGGCAGGTTCCCCACTTTCTTCTGTTACAATAACATGCAAAGTTGGTTATTTTTACGTGCGCCGTTCGATCGATAGGCTGCATGGCCCACTCCCCCACATTTTTTATATAGTGGTAGTACATTGTTGTAAATTTTAGTAAAGATTTAATCAACTCTTTAAGATAATTGGAGTTAAACTTTTTTCTCCGGTCTCCTCCTTCTTTACATTTACATACATGCCTGTTTACATTTTAGTATCTGTTATGATTTATTCTCCATTGTCTTAATTAAATGAGTTTGTCTTCATACCTAATGATAAATATTTTTCCGTTGTGTGTGATGCTACAGAAAATGCAGTTATGGTACTAAGAATAAAAATCGGAATGCGAGAAAATCATTAATGAAACAGTGTTTTTAGAGGTCCAGATACGTATAATACTGACCAGGACGAAAATTTTGTTGACCCATGCATGGAAAATAACAGTGATTACGTAAGCCCGCCCCTCCCGCCCATAATCGAATTATAATTCGTCCTTCGTGGGATTCCTGTTGCCCCCACATCCAGTCAACAATTGTGTTGTATTGCAGACAACACATCTGAACATTTCAGCAAGACTGATATATTTCTGAATTTTAATTAAATTCCTTAGTTGATCTTTTCAAACCAGTGTTGAGGCATATTTAGTACAAAAACCTGAAAGTTTCAAATAAGAAATTATGATATTAACCTCTCATCATAGTAGGACTTGATATAATCATATTATTTTTAGGAATTAATTACATGTATCTCGTTTTTATGAGTCAATATCTCGTTACATCATATATTCCGGAAAATTAGTTGACTCTTGATTTTGATTTAAAAAAAAAAAATACTATCACCATCTGAATGATAAAACCACACACTCTGGCGTGACAGAACGTTAATTGACAAAGTGTGGTATTTCAAAAAAAAAAAAAAAAAAAAAAAAAAAAAAGTTGAATTAATGCGCTTACGGTTCATCATAAAAAAAATACTAAACGTTTCATTTAAAGTTTGTCAATAATAGTTTATAAAATTCATTATGTTGTAAAACATAAACGGTATAAATTTTAATGCACCAGATGCGCATTTCGACAAATAATGTCTCTTCAATGATGATTAAGTCAAAAATTGTTGGAAATCCGAAATAAGAACAAACTAGGAAGAGCTGAAAAAAGCAAAAAATTCCAAATACTGGAGTCCAGTTAGGCTGAGGATCAGAGGTATGCATGAGGGAGATAATCCTTAATTTTCAAATGAATTTCATAATTTTATCACAACAAATTTTTACCCGAATTTTCATGCTAGTACCGAAGTACTTAGCAACTGGGCTAGTGTTCCAATTCGGCCAGTCTTAACGGATCATAAATTATTTATATCCTCATTAAAAAAATAAAAACAAAATTACCAATATTATGGATAGCAGCTCCAAGACCATTCTTTGCAAGCGAGGGTAACATTGGAATTTGTCCTTTTTTATTCCAAATATAGACAAATATACAATCACTCACATAAAAAAGAAAAAAAAATTCTGATCCCTCTTAAAATCATTGTTTGCTTCGGTCAGCAGTGGTTTTGTCTGTTATAAAGGGAGGAAGGAACGTGGAAATAAGGAGACCGAGCTTCGAGAGGACAGCTGCAGATGTTAAGCCTTGGAACTAAGACTCAACTTATGAAATCATCTTAAAATTTCCAAATATATATGTTTCAAGCTTATTTCAAATTACGTTGCTTGTTATGCTGCACAAGTTGTCGAAGGCTAGCTGCAAAGCTGTAGTTCTCTGGTTAGATAAGTATGGAGTAGTCATGACACTACTCTGGTAGTCTCGCTTTCCCCAGACTTTCGCTTTCGAGACTTTGTTTTCGAGCGGACGTAGGGATGATCCAAGCTATTGACGATAGCAATAACCGTGATAGAACGTTTGTTATAACGAGATAGTACGAGGTCGTAACTTGTTACAATGAGATAACATCTCGCCATGACGATATCATATCTCGTAATAATGAAGCCATCATCTCTTTATTACGAAATAATGGATATTTTGAATTTTTTTTTAAAATTGAGAATGTTAAGACTTTCATTATTAACTTACATCATGTATCTGGAGTTTAATGTTCTCGTAAGCACGTTACTGGGAGTTTTCCACAACACGAGTAACATTAAGGTATATGTCAAGTTACATGAAACAATGGATAACAGTTATTTGTATATGTTACGTTATAGAAAACAATGGCTAACAGTTTTTGGTATATGTTACGTTATAGAAAACAATGGATAACAGTTTTTGGTACATGTCACGTTATATGAAACAATGGATAACAGCTATTGGTACATGTCAAGTTATAAGAAATAATAGATAGCAGTTATTAGTATATGTCACTTTATGGAAACAATGGATAACAGTTTTTGGTATGTGTCGTGTAATAGGAAACAGTGTACAGCAGTTATTGGTATATGTCGTGTTATAGAAAACAATGAATAACAGTTATTGGTATGTGTCGTGTTATAGAAAACAGTGGATAACAGTTATTGGTATATGTTACATGAACAAATGAAACATATTCCTTACACAGTACTATAATGGCGTTATAAAGGACAGTGAATAGTCATTTAAGATGCAGTATGACACTTTTCTCTCAGGAAATCTCAGTAATTATGATCTGCCGTAAAAATAAGTTTTAAAAATATGCGATCCGTTAACATTGTTGATGCATGTGAAACACCGGAAGAATCATTGTGTAGTATCTGTACAATACACTACATATCACATCATACCGACAGAAACACTGATGTAACCCGATATTGTGTGCAAGTGTTGTTAAAGTTCTTAGTATACTACTACTACTACTACTGAGAGAGAGAGAGAGAGAGAGAGAGAGAGAGAGAGAGAGAGAGAGAGAGAGAGAGAGAGAGAGAGAGAGAACTCACGTGATGATAAATGTCAGTGGTAGCAATACCACAAACATTATGGGTAGGAGATAGAGCTTTTCCCACAGCATTTCAAAGATAACTCCCCTTGAACAACTTTCTTTAGAAATGAAACCAAAGCATCAGTCATGTGATTAGTAACACATAAGTGCAATACTATGATAAAAATAGAACTTTTTCAACATTTATACAACATGATAGACGGACAAGGATGTGAATTTCCGTTGTATCCTCTTGAGAGAGTTCAAAATGAGTGCATACATGTACATTCCATATCTAAAATATATCAAAATTAAAAATCAGACACAAAACTTATATCGAAAGTGTAAACTTGAAAGTTGAAAGTTTAAAACGAGAAGACCTACAGCAAATAACCATACATCAATGATAATACAAAAAAGGCGAATTCAGTATTAAAAAAAAAATAATAAAAATAAAAAAGGTATTTGATATTTGAACTGTTCATTAATGACATTTAATTTTTTTTAACATGTTGGAGAAACAAATTAGAAATTAACTTTAGAAGATAACGGATAACAATGCGATTTTTTTCTTATTTCATTATGTCATTTATTACGTAAGATATCAAGGTGTGTTTTCCCCTTGATTTTCATAGGGTATCTTTGTCCCCGAGTATGTAAGATTCTCAGCGGTTGTAGAGGAGAATTGGTAGATGTGCCGAACGAACTCAGAGCCAATTTAGGTGCCAAATCTGGAGTTTTCATTTATATATGCCACTATTTGTGGTGAAAAAAGGGATTGTCGCCCCACCCCAATCCGCCACTGGTATTGCAAGTTCTCTAATGGATAATGTAGGTAGGACTTCAAAAAGCGCTACAAATACATTTTTTGTGTGATTTTTGACACATTTTCGTCAAAATCATTTTATACAAAAATAATTTGAGACATATAAAACAAAAGTAAGAGCTATTTGACATCAAACTTTAGGGGCCAGCCACTTAAATAAGGGGCCAGGAAGGGTCAAGTACTTCCTAAATATCTCAAAATCTATTACGGATTTGTTCAGCATTACCGACGCAAAATTTTTCGTTGTGACGTTTTCCAACTACTGATATAATTTTAAGAAAAGATCATTGGTTACGGAATAAGGTATTGATAGGTGGAAATGTAATGAACTATTATGTTGATTGATTGATTATTGCTTTCCGCCACACTCAACAATTTTTCAGTTATCTGGTGGCGTCCAGTTTTTGTTGGTGGAGGAGAGAACCCAGATACAATGTACCTGGGAAGAGACCACCGACCTTTCGAAAGTAAACTTGCAAACTTCCGCACATATATCGGCGCGAGCGAGAATCGAACTCGCGCCGACTAGAGGTGAGAGGCCTTGTGACTTTGAGCACGATGCTCTAACCACTAGGCCACGGAGGCCCCCAGTAGTGAGGGATTTTTTTTAACGTGTCAACGCCTGCCGCGACACGGGACCTCCGTTTTTAAGGTCATATTCGAAAGACCTTGCTTCTGAATACTGGGCGTTTGGCGAAGGAGCAACCACTATCTACATATGTATGTTGACGTCTTAGGCTTGACACTTCCATGGCACGAGCGAGGCTCGAACTCACGACCTCCCGGTTACGAAGCGAACGCTCTAACCACTGAGCTATCGCGACCGGTTATGAAGAATTTTTGAAGCATTATGGAATCAAATTTGTCCCTCCTGACTTCTGGAACAAATGATGCTAACAACATGGCCGTTATGTAATAAGGGGTTACTGATGTCAGTGATCAAGTCACCAACATGGAGATCCGCTACGTAATGAGTCCTCATGTTCGAAATTTTTATTTTTTCTATCGATAAAACTACAGATAATTTTTGTAACGTACGCATTATAGAATAAAATTTGTTAATTTAGGTCCAGAATTGTCATCTATACTGCCTCTGTCGCATAAATCATTACAGAGTCAAAACAGAAGAACGCCTTGCTGTTTACAACGAGATCATGTCTAATTATTAACATTTCCCCTTTTTTTCAGAGATTGTTCCTTTTTTCAGAGATTGGTCAATGGATTTTCTTGAAACTTTCAGGAGTAATGGGGAATGAATATTTCTAGAGGGGGTTTTCATCTTTCTTTTTCGAAATTCACTTCTGGTCGGCAAGTACCAAGCAGGCAAGCGACGTTGAAAGTAGACAGAATATTGGTTGCAAAGTTGAGCAACTATAATTCAACTTTGTTTCAACATTGAAACCTCGACGTTTTATCAACGTTAAAACAAGTTGAGGATAAAACATATTTTTAAATTAGAATATTTAAGGAATGAATTGAATTTCGGGGCATATTATACGATATAACCTGGTTTGGGTAGTTTACGCTTTGTAATCCGGGAAACATCTTTTCATTACATAATAGTTTCTTTGGTTTATTGCATATGGTACAATTTCATGTATATTTTAAGAGGGCATTATTTAGAGCCACCACTAAAGCAAAAATAGACGATGAAATAGGACGCTTCCTAATATGCACCTGGACGTATTGTTGGAGGTGGAAAGACAAAGGAGTGATGGTAAATGAATGTGTAATCAAATGGTAAAGGATATCTGTATCAGTGGAACGTGTTTGAGCAATTTTCATCTGATGATCATGAATCTCAGAAATGGGTTGATTAAGAAATATATGGCATGACGCATGATGTGTAATCGCAAATATACACATATTTTGGGATATTGTAAACCATTTATCTTCAAGGTTACTTTTTTCCAAGAATTTATTATTTGAGATTTATACACGGAGATTTTAATTCGCTTTCACCTGTCCTGAGATCTCAAGTTACAGAAATGAAAACTTGTTTTATTTTGCAATTTCGCTTTCCTCTCGAAGATTAACCCAATATGAAAGCTGATTTATAGCAGTGCCATCAAATCATATAGATAAATATTGTCTTTTTATCAGTTGCAATTGCACAAGGCTGGGATGAAGAGAAACCTGATTTATGCATGTCTTCTCGTGGGCTTTTGATAAGGAGAAAACATCACCATTGTCCATTTTAACTTTTATTTTCTATTTTTTTTTTTTTAAAATCTTCTAAAGAACAACAGGACAATGATTAATCATAGTGATACTTACCGGAGGGGAACAGAGTTGGGTCAAATTTTTTATGGGAATAAAGAGGATTTAAACGCTTCTTATGAGGGACAGCAGTTCCAAAGTTACTACAGTGACCACTATGGCGTATTGGTCTCTTTTATTTTTTTATATCAAAGAATAATTTACTTTGATTAATCTTTCCTTTAATTACTTCTACAGTGCTGAATATATTGATAGGACCTATTTTGCAGTGTGGGCATTGCTCTTGTTACACGTGCCGCAAGAATACATATATGTCTTATTATTTCTTTAATGAATGTAACTGCTATTGATCTTAGTTTTGTGTAATGTTATTATTCCAGTAGTATATTAATCAGGGCCTCGCATGAAATGCGGGAGCTCTGTAGTAATCACATTCTCTGTCTGTCCGTCAAAATTTTCTTTGTTTTGCGAGAACTCGAACACTTTCCACTATACATTTTTCAAACTGTACACAGAAATACTCTACAATAAAAGGTGTTCACATTAATTTGTCTGTCTGTATGTTTGTATGTATGTAAGTCGATATCTTTATTGTGATTTTTTATCGCTTGAACATTGTCAAAGGGAGATAATTCAATTTCAATTTTAGAACTATAATAATAATGAAATTGATATAGATAGTTTAATGAAAAATAATTATTACCTTGCAATATCGAGTTTATATATATATATTTTCTATTTGAATTCATTCAATAAAAACAATGCACATCATTCCTAAACTCTCGAGCGGGTTCGGTATACGAGGCAATATCTAACACATCCGGTTTCACATTGACGGTAGGTTCAAATGATTTATAGCAGCATTGAATTATGATTGATTGATTATTTTCCGTCTAGAATTTTAACTCATATTGAGACGTCACCAGCTGTAGGTGAAGTACCACAAATTTAGACCTATGCTTAGCGCTGAGGGCCGTAGCAGTGAGGGTTCTTTAAAGTGCCAATGCCTGCTACCACATGAAACCTCCGTTTTTAAGGTCATATCCTAAACACCCGTGATTTTCACTTCTAAATATCGACCGTTTGGTGAAGGAGCAATCACTACCTATATTATCGTCTTAAGTTTGACGCGACCATGGCACGAGCAGGGCTCGAACTCACGACCTCCTGGCTATGAAGCGAACGCTCTACCACTGAGTTACTGTGACCGGTCTGCACTGAATTATATATTCCTTGCACATTACACCTTAGTGAACTGGTGCGTCTAATATCAAAGTCACAAAATAGATTTCAATTGAGAATGCCCTATTCATTAATGTTATCGAACTTTTGATGGTGAAAATAATGAAATGGCGTGTTCGTTGGCGATGAAGCCGAAAGTAGAAGAGAAAAACGGGGATTGATAGAAAAAGAAAAATGGGGGGGGGGGGGGGTTAAAAGAGAAAATAAAGACAGTAGGATTAAAAAACCCTTAGATTTACAGAAGTAGAAGAACGAGAGAAAAAGAAGAGGAAAAACACAGAAAGTAAAAAAAAACCCGTAGATTGATGGAATAGGAAGAACGAAAGGTTATTAAAGGTAAAACACAGAAAATAAGAGAGTGGGTCGTGACCAATTAAGTGATAAAACCAGACAAAATCTCAAGGAACAAGAAACCAACCAGAAACGGCGAAGAACGTTATCAATTTCTGGGGAAGACGAGTTTAAGAAGGCTATTAGGACTTTCCAAGTTATGTTTGTGTCTCAAGTGAAAGAAAATGGTATAGAAAGAATGCAAATATTTCATTCTAATTCTTATCTATTTCAGAAAATTGTGTCGTTTGATATAAAAAAGTACATGCGTAGTGGATGTCGTTTTTCTTTCAAGAAAAGTAAGATGCCAGCAACTGCTGCTGCAAACACGAAGAGGAACTACCAGACATACTTAAAGATTTCACCGAGTTGGAAAGCAAATTAATCTCTCAAGGAATTTTTTTTCTTCAACTAATCAGTTTACCTGGATTAGACAAGAGGAATGATATCTCTATATTTGCCAACATACACGCTGACACTGAAAATGTTTGTGCTTCGTTACCAAGGACTCTTAAACAGTCAAGAATTAATGTATTGAAATTAAAGAGAAAGTTCTTTTACAAGGGTTATCATATTCATCAGACCATTCGTCCTAGGAATGTTACCAAGGGCTTGAATTGACTCGTATACCACAATGAAATGCACAAGATGACTAGCTACGAGGACGAGTGAATAAGTTAAAAGCCTAACTTATTTCCAGTTGAGATCTACCTCTTCTTTTTCTTTTTAATTGCCCTCTAGTGTGATGCACTTAAAACAACGGTGTTCAAGTGCCATAAGTCCAGAACTGATAATGCCAAGGTCCTTTCCATTGACCCATTCCTCAACTGCCATCACAACTTCTTCGTCAGACCGGAAATGACGTCCACGGATATCCTATTTCGAGTTTGGGAATAGGAAGAAGTCGCTAGGAATAGGCAGGGTGTGGTATTATATTATACCCGTTTTGCTCTACAGCATCCATTACAACTTCGCAAATGTGGACTCTCGCGTTGTCCTGTTGCAGCAAAACACCTTTAGAGAGTTTACCTCAGCGTTTTTCACGGATGGCGGTTCTCAGCTGGTCTAGCAAGTTTGCATAGTACACTCCAGTTACTCTTAGGTAAATGTCCAACATAATAACGCCTTTTGTATCCCAAAATACTGTGGCCATCACCTTGCCAGCAGATTGTTGCGTCTTGAACTTCTTTGACCTCGAGGACCCCGGTCCTACCCACTGGCGACTCTGAACTTTATTCTCTGGCTCATAATAATGAATCCAAGTCTCATCTACAGTCACCAGACGCAAAAGAAAATCATCTTTTGACCTAATACGCTTCAACAATGCGCTGCACACTGATGCTCTGGTTGCCATTTGCTTTGTGCATCAAACCGCTCACAAGACTTGGTACATGAAATGAAAGAAAATCAACCATGGTTTCTATATTAACATTTGTTCAACCTTTAGTAAGCAGATCAATGCATACCAAATAAAACGAGAGAAATTATTTTCGTCCGCGTCGTATTAAATCCCTAAACAAAACCACGTGATTGAGGATACACAAGGGAACCAAGAATTAATTTTATCATTTTCCAGTTTTTTACTGGTACGCATTGTTTTATTTCCTTGAATGTCTCGGCTGTTTGTATAATTTCGGATATCAATAATGGAAGCATGGGCGATTTGTGTGATTAGCGAAGTCAATAGTCTCTCCCACCATGCAATCAAACTCTATATTCCTAATTCGACACAAGTTGCTTTTTAATGAGTTCGAATTTTTTTATGCAAAGTTGAATGGTCACTTTCCCTTCACAGTGTTTATATCGAAAGGAAAATCAATCAAACAGTCTAGGTTTATATATCATTGACAATTTTATTTCATTCAATGACACACGTGAGCTAAAATACATACAATAGACATAGAATCCACGAATTTTCGGGACATATTTCTTAACCATTTTGTATTAGACATTAAAAGGGGGCTTGATGTAAGAGAGTGTGTTTACAGACAGCAGGTGTCTGTGGTTTAAGGATGAATATCACATCAAACAATTTGAAATGGATGAAAATGGAGGACACTTGCAACACTATTTTGAAATTAAAAACTTCCAAATTTACTTTACATAGTCAAAAAAATTGTAGTTTTGATAGAAAGTAATCTGGAAAAAAAAAATTAAAACCCCTGTTGGACTCCCTATCTACAGATTTGCAGTCGACATGGTAACCTATATGAGCAATTAAAATATAGACGAAATAGACAAAAATATTGCTGATATTCATATCTTCATTCATGTTGTAAAAGCTTGTCGGCCATTATACCGACGTAGTATACCTCCTTAGAGGAAAACGCACATAAATAATTTAATTAAAACAAAAATTAATACTAGTCTAAATAAACCTTCAAAGCAACCAAGCATAGTGTGAACTTTTGAATTTGTATTCTATAACTGCCCATTTGTATTGTATGTATTTTTTGATTTGTGTTCTATGATTGTCCACACAATACAAATAGAAAATTATAGAATACAATAAACTTGTCAAATCATTAAACACAAATAGTTGAAAAAGGGCCAAGATAAGAATATAAATTATACAACTTAAATCTGTTATGTAATCAAGGAATATAGCAATATCCATAAACAAAAAAACAAAACATAAAAAACCCAAAAAAAAACACGGACCAAAAAAAATCTTAATTTTGTGTTACCACAACTTAGTTTATATGATCTCGTGCTGAGTAAGGACCGCCAATTGTAAAAGGCATACGACGTGTCACAAAAAGTGCCCCTCTCCCTGGTTCTGCGTGCCTGTTTCTTTCCGGGACCTCCACCACAATCAGTAATTGAAGATGACAGAGGATTACATATATTATAAGAATCAATTCTAAAACCTGTCTAGTTTCAAACACACAAATACTGGCAAGTGGATAGTGTACTATGTAACCATGGCGTTTGTCATTAGCTATATGTACACAACTGTTGGTGATGTACACCTCAAATACAGCCACCTATAATCAGTATCTGCCTGAGATAATATGGGGGAAGGGGTGTGATCCAAGACAGTATTTTTAAGCCCCAAAAGGGTACTTATTCAAACTTACAACTTTGTAAATGATGTTCAACCAAATAGGACCCCCTCTCGATATCCGCTAATGAAGTGCAATTCTTATTCAGTAAAAACAATCTATTGAGACACACATGCTTCCTTAAGGTGACAAAACATTGATTAATGTATATACTTTGAATGCTCTACTGTAGTTGCAGCATTTTTCTAAATAAAGTGCGTGTACCATAAAACTCCTAACTTCAGAAACCTGATACAAAGTAACTTTTCTTAGCCCCATCACAGTACTTTGATTATGACATAAACTTAACTATCCAGTCATATAGCTGAATCAATACTGCCCATCATGCTACTTGTTTCTGTTTATCATTGGGTGCTTAAATACATGTATAGTGTGGTACAACACAACACATAAAATCCAGTTTTAAAATCTTTAATTCTAGATTTTACCAATACAAAAATATATCACAGACGTGCAAGTCACATGTACAAGAGTTAAAGGTGGGTTAAAAAGAGTATTTTGTTAATTACCAAGATATTCTA
Source organism: Ostrea denselamellosa (assembly GCA_024699665.1). NCBI lineage: Eukaryota > Metazoa > Mollusca > Bivalvia > Ostreida > Ostreidae > Ostrea > Ostrea denselamellosa. The sequence goes on along the minus strand of JAMZEH010000029.1, from coordinate 1,487,414 downwards.
AACTTCATATGACCTTTTATAGAAATACTAGATTCTAAAAATCAACGCACTATATATATATATATATATATATATATATATATATATATATATAAAATAAAGAATGTTATTATGATAGAAATGCATAATCATTTTTTGTACGAGATAGAATTGAATCATATATTTGAGAATACAGAAAGAGATTTACAATGGACAAAATTATAAATATGTGTACTCGACAAAAATACTGAAGACAAACTACCTTGGACTTCCATAGGAAACCACTGTTTACATTTTAAAATGAAATAATAAACTTGTGTGAGAACTGGTATATATTTTGAAAAGTGATACTGTGAATTTGGAAAACCTTGCTAGTAAATCATAAATGGGTAGAACACTTTCTAATTCTATGGGTTTTTTCTTGGTGTTTTTTTTTCTTTGGGGGGGGGGGGGGGGGGGTTCTGTTACACAATATTTGACTTTAGAAATTTTTTACCCCGTATTATGCAGTAAAATTGCATTGCTAAAATGAAAATATATATGCTATGAAAAATGTTTTTAGTTTACATTAACACAATGTTACTAAAAATTCGACTTTTGAACTTTAAACTCAGCATGACCGATAAATAAGAATCAGCCTGACACACGTTTTTAGAACAGGTGTGTCCCCTTAAAAAAGGTTGAATATGATCCAGACATAAAATCTATAATCATGATTGGTCAAAAAATTACAAATACCCTCATGACGTACGTTTTGATTGCAACATACCTCTTTCCAAACAGAAAGCTTCATCAACTGACAATAAATGACATGCAATACATGCATGTGTCAATCTGATTCCAAGACCATAAAGGCCTTTTCCGAAACTTCATTACCTAATAAAATTTGATGACTCTAAATCTCAAAGCAACAGAATATGGACATGATTGACTAGAAACTACGAAACAATCTGAACAGGCTAAACAGAGATATAAAGAAAAGGCTACGTATATACTGCAAATACCGGTATATCGCTTCTAAAATTGAGTTTGATTTCCTGAATAACTTGTGATGTATTTCAAGACGATCACTACAGCAATACCCCACAGTCGTTCCCACAAACATTCACTATTAGTTAAACCTAGTCAATTATTAACTCTTTCATACTTTCGAATAAATAGGCTGAATAAAAACAATGCTGAGTAAAGAAATGGAAGATAAAGTTTCCGTAAATAAGCATAAATCACGTGATTTTGCAGGTCTCTAAGTATTAATCAATGACAACAGCACGAGTTAAACTCCTTATTTCTAAATTCAAAATGTAATTTTACATTTTGAAAATAAATATCAGTTTCTTCATTGTACATGTATATACAGGTACGTCCTGGTTCACTTTTAACTTGCAAACATCTAAAGCTACCCAGATCACAAGACTTGATATTGCCTGCTTTTTATCGTGATTTTAAAACAGTATTGCTTTATAACAATTGCAAAATTTCATATAAAGAAAACAATCTATGTAACCACGCTATTTTAACGGATTTCAGATCGCAAAAATTTTCACTTAGTACAAAAGCACTCTTACTAATCCTTATGTAGTGAAATTAATGAAGTGACCGGGTGCAATTAAACGACAAGGCTGAGGTGTATTTAGATTCTACATGTACATAAACAAAAGTTCATTATATGTGTACCAATATTCCAAACATGCACAACATTATAAATGTATGTTTTGTTATTGTATTGCAATACACCATTGCATGTACATACATCAATATTACTAGAATTACCCAGCCCTTCCAAATATAATATGAAAATATACACTTTAAACTTGGATTTCTTACACGTAAATGAATGCCCGTTTGAATATTGGAAACATCTTGGACGGTTCAGAGTTCCGTGGACAGTGTGGCTGATTGATTATCATTTCCGTCGCCATGGTGTTTCTTCTTCTTATCCTTCTTCTTTTTCTTCTTCTTTTTGTCGCTTTCTTCTTGTACATCGAGAGGAGGCAAATTTCTATTTTGCCCATGGGAGTCCACATAGTCCATCTGCTCGTGCTGGGGGTCCATTTTGATGGCGGAGTCTGTGTCGCTAGCACCACCAAAGTGTTTTTTGCCCGTTTCCTCCGATTGTTTTACTGGGTAATTATCGTTATACAACTTCTCTTTCCTGGAAAGAGAATGATGACGATGTCATAAAAATACAAAAATATGGGAAGTGGGTGTTACTGGTGAATAGTTCTCTCACAAGAACGTGTATCGACTTCAGTGTGATGTGTAGTTTATGTACACAATGTGGAACAATGAAAACTATGCACTTGGGCTGGTCTTTCTATCTATCGACTTTGCATTTCCAAATGCACATTAAGTGTCGATTCTACTGTGAAGCTAATTCGGGTTGTCTACGGTTATGGCGGATTAAGTCGTTCGTTGTTGCTTAATTTATCCCATTTCTATAATGAATTAAATTAGCCTTCTTTGGAAGTGAGGTGGGTCAACTTAAGCCAAATACATTGTAGTGTGATTGCGAAGTGGGATCAAAATGACGCTACTTTCTTCGATATAATTGATGTAAATCAAGGTAGCTCTCTCTCTCCCTCTCTCTCTCTCCCTCTCTCTCTTTCTCAGCGTGTAAGCCTTACTTAGTAATGCACTGGGTCTACAAAGGAATTTATACAAAAACTTGCACATGATTTGAATGAAAAGAAAATCGTTTATAGACTCTTTCTATCTATGGGTCGAATAATATTGGGTTAACTAAACCCCGATTAATATAACTCGCAAAGTTTGACCCAAATCGCTTTATCTATTCTACTCTTGATTACTGGACGTGATCCAATTTCATCCACACACTACCCAAGTGGGTTAAATTAACAACCTGTACTAAATGATCCTTACTTCTCTCAACAGCTGGGATTTAAAAAGAAATCAGCGTTTCGTAATTGGTATTATTAATTGGCTACAAGGACGGTTGGAACTCATATGAATAAAAATGGTATCTTAAAATCGATTTATGAAATACCTAAGTGTATTTCAACATATTACAACAAAGAATGACGTAGCACGTAAATGTCAGGGCCCCTTAGAATGCATTAGGCTGACATAAAAGCACAAAGATCCAGGGAAACCAAAAAAGGAGAACTCTTGCATCACCTGCAGTAGTGAAGGTGGGTGATAACTACCTTTATGTACTATGAAATTGTTCAACATATGTTCTACGTATGGGAAAATAATTGGTATTTCAAGTATTTTAAAAGTATTTGGCAATATGAAACTTCTGCCAAGACGCTGAATAAATATATATGTTTTTCTGTAGTAAAGCGTAATTAATCGTGTCCTTAACGATAATTAAGTATAGTTGATTGATTGTTTGTTGTTTTTCTCCACACTCAACAATTTTTCAGTTATCTGGTGGAGGAAAGAACCCAGATACAATGTATCCGGGATGAGACCACCGACCTTCCGAAAGTAAACTGGCAAACTTTCTCACATATATCGGCGCGAGCGAGAATCAAACCTGCGCTGACTGGAGGTGAAAGGCCTTGTGATTTTGAGCGAAATGCTATAACCACTAGGTCACGGGACACCCCCCCCCCCCCCCCAGTACAGTTGAAGGATTATATATATATATATATATATTTGTGTGTGTGTGTGTGTGTATGTGTGACATTTCAGGTACAATTAAATATGGTATCCTATCTTGCTTCTACAAAACAAAGAAAACAATTGAGGTATATTACCATGTCTGTTTTAGCGTTAGCATACTTTGATAGCTCCTGGCTGCGGCAAGTACATTTATAAAGTCAACTTTTCTGTATTTACAGAAGGTTGTTTATAAGGACATTACAGTTCTTTAGATCAATAGGAGATCTAACTCGGAATTCTTGCATTACTAAGTCGGTGATATCTAACCAGAAAGATACACGCGGGATGGCAATATTTCTACAATATAAACTTTTAACTTCCGAAATCATACAAGAGCTCTTCACAAAGAGGAGATGAAAATACAATTACTATGATAAGAACGTTTGAAAATCAGTAAGACAACAAGGATTAGAAGACAGCTAGACTTTGATTCGGTGGATATTTCAAAATGTAGCTTTACGTATTAATTTCTGTGCAGTTTTCTTTTCCAGGAAAAATATAAATGGCGTGTTGCTGAAGAAGTATGGCGCTACAATGAAGACTTTTTGTGCTACACTTGGAAATGTTTTCATATCTGAATTCACATTAAATCACATTTTACAGAAGAATATGAAATTGATAAAAATAAATTTCTTTTCCTAATTTTATCAGGACTCAAAAGGAGTTATATGAACACGAAAACGAAAAACTTAACATAGTCCAATACCCATAAAACGAAAAAAGCTGAAATTGAATATTTTTTGTTTGTTCAGTGAGAAGATATCTATAGAGTTAAGTAATTATACATTTCACGTACAAAATGTTTAAGCCACAAAGCACTTTTACTTCTTAAGGCGGTGTAACATAGCAGGAAAAATTGATATGAATGGAAAATAGGGAGTACGTACAATCATAATTTGAAGTTGGATACTTTTAGATTTACCCCAGATGGTGAAAAAAAAATACAATCTCGAAATAATAACAATGATAATAAAAAGGGGAAAAAATACGTGTAACGAGCTCACGATCTGCAGGTCGTCAGGTCTGACACGTGAACCCAGTGAACTAATCAAAGAACAAGGAATATATTATCGATATTTAATTATGTTTGGGAACATATTGATTTTACTCTGTTTCGTAATATTTTTCTCCGGTACGTTTTTGTTCGGGAGTGTTCTCAGAAACTATAGAGCCCTTTTAGGATGACAGAATCATCTGTAGATATGCAGAACGAACGAATGTTTTGTTTTTACTAAAAAAATCATCTGAAATTTATATCGTTAAGTATATCTTGAGACCCTAAACTGACTGACATGGTCAAAATCACCAATCTGCACGTGCATGCACGTGTACTTCATTTTGATTGGATTGTGCTTCATTTTGATTGGATTGTGATTCATTTTGATTGGATTGTGCTTCATTTTGATTGGATTGTGCTTCTTTTTGATTGAATAATGCTAAAACATATGTAGCTATCATATGCTAAATTCTGATTGGACGATTTTAAAATCACCATGACTTTCTTATAATGATGCAAACATTTTGATATTCATAGCATTGGTATATGATTCGAATGTCTGTTGAATGACATCAACACAAGTGCAGAGTCATATTTGCGTGCGCTGCATGCACGTGCATTGTCTTTCTTTCAATTCTGTGGTACTAAGATGGTCATAACGCTCTTATAGAAAACTGTAATCAAATAAAACTGATACTGTAGGCTTACGTTATGAATGCCTAATTAACTATATAAACAAAATGCCCAATCAAATTCACGTGCGCAAGAATATACCCACAGTGTATCTTTTAACGTCTAAAATCAAGTATTTCTCTAAAACATGTTTAGTTTTCAATGAAATATGGTGAAAATTAGGTTGTAGATATGTGGACCAGAATTGATTATCTACTTGCAAGCGTAAGCACGCACGTGCGCTGAATTTTGATTGGATGATAATTAAATGTCAATAACTGAATTATGAAGTAGACTAAAAGTTGTAATACATTGCAAGTACATAATGAGACGCATACTTGATTGGCATGGTCAAAATCACTTATCAATGCCCTTGCACCTTTCCTTAATTTTGATTGGATAATGCTTAAATGTCTAAGACTTTCTTGCTTTTCAATGAATTAGTTTGAAAATTACACTGTAGATATCTATTGAGACGCTTACCGGATCGACATGGTCAAAATTACTGACCAGCAAGTGCATGAGGGTTCAGTTCATTTTGATTGGATTAACTTACATAGCTCTCATATAACTCAGGGACGTAAAGTGAATATTATACAATTCAAAATGAAAGTGTATATTGAACAATTTAGTAGAATTTAATCAAACAAAACGATACAACTTTATAAATGGGGGACGTTTAAGGAATAACTGCAACAACTGGAACTAGCTTTACATTTGTGTTTCAAAAGATTGCCAGCCATTATGACATGTTATTTCTCTTTAAGTTTGGAGACTTGACGATTTGGAGATTTCCATTTTTTCTAAAACTAAGTGAAAAGTCATCAGATCCCTTTCTATCGTGCTGATCGACTACTACGCTGCACTACATGTACTAGAATCTATGATGGTCATGCAATTTAGCAGTTATTGTCTTACCTAGGCTTTTTGGTAGCGTCTTTCTTGCTAGAAATTCAAAAGAGAATAACACAATGTTAATGCAGTGCTAAATACTTCAAAGTGTGCAAAACAGAGATTAGGAAAGAAAACATTGTGCCCAGTTATTGAAATACATTTTTAAAATGAAACATCTTGCATATTGAACACCGTAATGGCTTCAGTAAAGTAATCTAAACGCAAATCATGCCATTAATTGAAAGCTTTCCTGATTTGATAAGTGGATTTATCTTTAATGTTGACGAAAAAAAAAAAGGATAAAGTTTTCATAAAAATACAAAAGTATAATTCTAATCTGGCTGCGCTTAATAGAATATATATACAACATCTAGAGAAGAGTGTATCTAGCGAAAAACACCGTAACTGATTAACTTGAATCTTTAAGAAATATTGCATTAGTGTGTAAGATGCAGTGTGTCACTTAATTTTAAAATTTCTATAAACTCCTTCAACTGAAGGGCGTTAAAATCGATTTGATTAAAGAACCAACCACAATAACACAGAAATTAATTTCTTACAGATTTATATTTGTGGTTGACATGGAATCTGAACTCTGAAATGTCGTTTAATCGCATTGTTCGATTATGAAATTGCAATCAAATCACTTAGAGCTATCATGACGCCCACAATTTTAAAACTCGTATCACGTGACATGATGTTTCACTTTTATTGTGAACTGAAATATAAGTTCTGGGATGATATTATATAAGAACGATTGTATATGTAAATATATAGAATCGGTACACGGATGATGTATACTTGCTTGCTGTGACGAATCTTCACTACGTCAAGGCTTTGCGAATATACACTGATACGTTGGTAACCTTTTACATATTGTGAAAAGTTTACGCATTCGTAAAGTTTTGACATTGTGAAAGATGATTTTGACGTTTACTAAAGACGTCAGAAGAGAATACCTTTTTCTGATATTTCCATTTGACACAAATTACGGAATCGCGCAGTCATGACCTCTTGGCCTTAGTATACACGTAGCGACATGCATATACTAGAAATTTTATATAATTTGCAAACAGAGTCATTTTGTACAGAGAGGTTCATCCTGGTTTAAAGGTAATTTAATCGAAGATCAAAGCAAATAGCATATTCTGACAATAGAAAAGAGGAAATATCAACTGAAAGATACTGCAGAATCCTTATTTACGCCAGTACTTGATATCGCGAAATGACTTGCAAGTAAACATAAAATCGCAAGAACACAAATTAGCTGCCGAGTTTTTACATGCATGTCTGCTACGTACGAAATAAAGGCAAGTGGTGCTTCTCACTGAATTTCACGAAAATAAATTCCTCGCGTTTATTTAGGAGTCTACAGTAAACGCTGTAACTGTGCATGACTATGTCAAGGTATTCCTTGCGCCAGAGCAGCAATATATGGAATGGGATATGTGACAAAGCATTCCGATTTCCACGATCCTAAATTCGGCGAAAATGAATGATGACAAATTGACCTGAATGAAATATTTTAATATTTATAATGAATTTATAATGAAGTTTCAATGAACGGTTAATTGTTATGAACTGATGTGCTGCAAAGTTGTAAGGGTGTTGTAAAGAGTCTTGGGTGCATAAATGTGACTGCATAGAGTGAGAAAAATGGGATCAGATTCTTTAGAGATTTCAAGCTGCGTCCCTCATTCTCAAACTTCATTAAAATATGTCAATCATAATTTTACTATAATTGCCAAAAAGTTGTTGTCAATAATATTTCTATTAAATGTAACAAAATAGAAAGGAAGAATGAGAGACATGTCACAAATCCTTATAAACTACATGTCTACAAATTCTTTGTCTATGCAGATAAATCAAAGGACTCAAAAACTTAAGGTACATGTAGATGCCGATTATGAATAGCAAGACTACTGGATGTGATTTACTTGCCGAATAGTGGGCGTTAAAATGATTCTATTACTTCCATTCAATCTAAGTGAAAGAAAAAAAAAATGTAGAGGTTGTACTATATATAGAAGAGTCTGTTTATATAATGTACATGCAGTGAAATTGCAATGTTGGAGAACAGGGCATGTTAAGTTTTAATGGCTAAGTTTTAATAGTAATGAACAGTTCCTTTAAGGTACTGACTTCTCTAACATAAATTAAAATTGTTTATTATCTGAAAAGTTACAAACCATGAAAATAAGATAAAATGGTATGTGACAATTTTTACTTGGCAGAGTTTTACGATAATTGGTTTAAGACAGGAGACACATTGGGAAATGCCCACAAGTTTCCAAACTGATGTATATAGCATACATATAATGCTTAATGTAGTCTTTCTAAAATGGGAATTATCAGAACATACTGTATATAAAACTGAAAAGAAAAATATGATTACATTCAATGTTTTGTATTTTTGAATGCTTATAATTATAAACTTATCAATTAGGCCTTATCACAATCTTTACTCTGATTAAACAAATCAGAACACAACTCCCTCTCATTACTCGGTAGAGAATTTAATACAAACTGACACTACATCCAAGAGTGAAAAAAATGCAAAGTCAAAACAAATCAAAAATAAGAGGAAAAATCTCATAAGGGTGCAGCTTACGTCTTCTCTACTTGTTCATCGTCAATGTCTTTGATTTCTGGGTCCACTCTATATGTGGGCTGCACCATAGCTTTGTTCTTCTTCATTGCTTTTTTATCATCAATTTTCTTCTTCAAGCGGATTTCATTTTGCTTCTTTTTACTGTTGATGATATGAAATGTGACAGTTATGAAAAAGAAAGTCAAGCAAGACACCTGTTTGATACACAATTCTGTCTGACTGCTTTCTTCATGTCCTCTTCTCCCTTCCATACATAATTTCCAGAGAGTATTGACATACAAGTTTTAAAATGTTGAATAAAATAAATATGTGGAACATAAAACCAACTGATATCTATCCTCAGCCCAAAAAATTTAAAATATGTAGATATATGTACACTTACCTGTAAAATAAATGTGGGGACAAGGCTTTACTAGAAACTAATGTAATCAGTGCCACCTCATTGTTCAAATTTAATTTTACTGAATGACAGGTAAATGCATGTACCATAGAATGGCATGATTCTTGGCAAGGTACTGCTTTCCAAAGCTTAATACTTAAGGTGAATTTGTCCTGTGAATTTGTTAGAATAGGTCTCAGTACCCCTTGCTTGTCATAAGAGGTGACTAAATGGGGCAGTCCTTCAGATGAGACCACAAAAAATGTAGGCCCAATGTCAGGGCAGGTGTGGTACAAAAGAGATCCCTCCCTGCTCAAAGGCCATAAACACCAAGCAATTAGGTCTAAATTTCGCAACCCTTCACTGACAATAGTGATATCTCCGTATGAGTGAAAGCTATAATATAGATTCTCGAGTGGGAAGTTAAACAATATACAACCAACCTAACAAATTAAATATCAATTATTAGTATATAATACATTTACTTACTTCCAGAAATGAAGTCCAATAGCTAAAAATATGACAGCAAACAAAACAACGAATGCTATTGGAATGATGATTTGATTTTCCTGTGTGGTAGCGGGAACACCAAAGTATGTTTCATCTGCCCATGTGATCCAGTAACCAGTTGATGTGTGGAAAGTTGTCCTTGCAAGTCGTATGATTTCTAGAAAAGAAGCAAAATATAGAGTATATATTTATTACTTATTCTTACAGGGTTCAATCTCCTTTTTTCTAATGGTCCAACAGTTAAAATTGTATATGGGGAAATTTTCAACCTCTGTTATTTTCATATTTGTCCTGTTTTTAAATTCACTCAATAATAACTTTTTATTACTTACCAAGTCATTTTATTACTTGTTAAGTAAATTCATGTTTGACCAGCTTTGAAATGGATCATTCAAGATGAGGGGATAACAAAACAAGGGCAATTTTTTTCAGTCTATACAGTAATATGTGTTGCGATATATTAAACATTATGTAATATTTGATAACAAAATTAGTGTCCAGCCCTATGGTAAGTTAAATCTGATAAAATTTCTTGTCTGAGAAAAAAGAAAGAAAGAAGAAAAGTCTGGCATGAAATCAATGATGGCTTCAATCTTTTTCTTCAAAATTTATAATTTCTTTCTCTCCATGTAATTTATAATCACAAAGTATCATGTTTTGTGAAGCAGAAGATAATATATAGTATACCCTTTACAACTAGAATAATCAAATTCATACACTATTCAACTAGAATATCATTTAAGCATACACTACAGCTAGAATAATGACATACCTTGGAAACAAAGATAATTCTGAAACCCTACCATGCAGTCATTCACTCCATACACATGTACTTACCATACACAGCTGAATTCACAACAACAAATTCTGTTACAGATGAGTTGGATGCGGTTGATCCAGTTGGGAATTTGAGGTAAAATTTGTGTTTTAGATTTTTCAAGTCTTTTTGTGGATATCCAGTAACTTTTCCAACATCGGTCTCTTTGAAACTGATACTCCTAAATAACGGAAAGCAATCATATTCATAATCAAATGTCAATTAATCATTTTGATGCTGACTGATTGATATAAAATTTCATATCTATCTATCTATCTATCTATCTATCTATCTATCTATCTATATATATATATATATATATATATATATATATATATATACAACTCAACATTACCAAAAAAAAAAATCACATACCAGGCTATTTTATTGAAAATTGTGTTCCTACACCAAATAACATTTTTGCAAGCTTAGGTTTTCGGTCACTCTGCTCCCTTTGTTGGAAGCTGAGTGGACCGGAAACCCTTAGCTTGTGAAGATGGCCAAATAATGGAACATTCTTTGTTCGCTCATAACAGCTAGATATGCACTAATACATAGATGTATTTCATCCATTTAGTGTACAAATTTAGCATAGGTACATGATTTTCAATATATACAGATACATATTGAGAATTTTTGTACACGGAGTGCCAATATGCCAGTTTTGAGATAAGAGCTCTTCTGTGTAGGAGGTGCATTTAGTGGAATTTTGAATGCTTAAGTGGGACATAGTGAACTTGTGTCAGTGGGGAAAACGATAAAATGTATTAAAGCGGCTTCTCTTTCAATATGTAAAGTGTAGAAAATACAAAATACTATCGAATTAAATATTTTACTATAGTGGAAATGTTTAAACAATGTCATATTAGCAAGCAATATCCTTGATATGATACGTACGAGTAAGAAATAATGTGATATTGTAATAGTGCTAGGTTTTATCCTATATATATATAGTAGTACACAGTCACTTGTTTTTATTTGTACACATTTAGATCTTGGATCCACCCCATTTATTTACATTACAACACTACACAGGTACACTACACAAGGTAATATACCTGGGGGGGGGGGGGGAGGGGGGCATTTGTCATGGGTCTGAGTGTGGTAACTTTTTATTGATCAGAGTTTGTCAAGTGGCAGTAGGTTGGTTCTTGGTTTTGGCTAGATTTTTACGGCCACTTGTGAACTCTTGTTAGGCATTCAGAAGCTAGTCAGAGACTTGACAGTATGCAATTTTGCTGCTCAGATTTTTTAGACTAATTACAGACTTACTGACTGAAAATCCTTGATTTCTGGTAAGTAACTCATTTATACTAATTCCTATTGTTAATAGTAAATTAAAAGTCTATATTATAGAAATTTGCAGTATAACTTATCTATTGGCACTTTTACTAAATGATTGAAAGAGAGAATGAATGAGACAGATCTTTTCATTATATTGGTTCTAAAATCAGTACAACTATTTATACATATATATTGTAAATGATAGATAAGTCAGTTTACATAGATTTTATTATATCAAAGGTATTTGATGACTGTTCTAAATGAGCAATTTAATACTAGTTTAATTCATGTAACTGAGATTTTTATATTCATGTAACTTTATTCGATTATAGAGTCATAGATTGGATAGATTGCCTATCTGATACATGCAGTTATTTCTGAGGAGAGCTTCTTCCCATAGAAGGGTATGTTAGGCTATATTGTTCTTTTATTGTATTTAACTGCTTTTATGGGAGAAGCGTTATTTTTGTAAATTAATGTCTATCGGAGTTATCTCCCTTAAATGCTTAAACAAATCTCGATGTACATTTGTAAATCATTATACTTAAATATAATGTATCATTGCAAGCTCTGACCATTAAACATATGTTATATTGTTATCTATTGTATTTCAGGGCTATTTTTATATCTATTCCTCATTAATAAAATACTGTGTAAAGATCCATCACTGTGTCCGTCTTATCTCATCGACCTGAACCCTACAGGCATTCCCGTGGAAGGAACACCCGCCAGATATAATAAGAGTTTCATGTACTTAATTAATTCTTATCATTTATTTAGTTTGTGTATCAGTCAAACTCAGGTGATGAAACTGCGTATGTAAAACTTACTGAGCACAAACCTAAGACGAAAAATAGGTAGTGATTGCTCCTTTGCCAAACCCTCGGCATTTAGAAGTGAGAATCACATGTCTTTCGGATATGACCTTACAAACGGAGGTCCCGTGTCATGGTACGCGTTGGCATGTTAAAGAACCCTCACTGCTACAGCCCTGAGCACTAAACATAGGTCTAAATTTGTGATACTTCACCTACAGCTGGTGACATCTCAATATGAGTTAAAAATTCTCGATGGGATGTAAAACAAACAAACAATCAATCAATCATTCACTTATGCAATGATGAATATTTGCCCCACTCCCGCAAGTAAACAAAATGTTTCGTGCCTTACTATGCACAAGAGTTCTCCAAAGGGAAACAACTTTGACGTATCTTGAAAACAGCATATTTGGAAGAATAACACATCAGAGAAAGTTGATATTGATAAACAGTGGAGGATATATGTACAATTTTGAAGTTGAAAACTTTCAAATTATTTTATTTTAGTTAAAACTGCTGTTTTAGTAGAAAGTATATGTAATTTGAAAAAAAATTTAAAACCCCTGCTGGACTTGAGCCTGTGACCTACAGATCAGCAGTGGACTCATTAATAACTGACTGAACGACCCAGCTAGGCAATAAAATTTTAAAAGGAATACACATATATTGCTGATATTTATATTTTCATTCATGTTTGAAAAGGAAGTCGGCCTATGATGATGTATGTGTAGTATACTTCTTTAACATACACTCACGTAAATGAATATTTAAGTATTTGATGATATCATCAACTCATTTGATGCCCCCAACAATTCAATTAAATGTCTCTTCAAATAATGAATGATATCTTTAATTCTGAATTATTGTGTGCATTGATAGCATTAGTAATTCTGCTGAATTGATGTCGCATCTCAATAATTGAATTGTTGCTTTCTTCACATTAATTAATGATACCAAAAATTTACTTGATACACATACACTATAATTCAAATGGAGACCGGTCGCGGTAGCTCAGTGGTTAAGAGTGTTCACTTCATAACTGGGAGGTCGTGAATTCGAGCCCTGCTCGTGCCATGGCCGCGTCAAACCTAAGACGAAAAATAGGTAGTGATTGCTCCTTCACCAAACGCTCGGCATTTAGAAGTGAGAGTCAAGGGTCTTTCGGATATGACCTTAAAAACGGAGGTCCTGTGTCACAGTAGGCATTGGCATGTTAAAGAACACTCACTGTTATGGCCCTGAGCACTAAGCATAAGTCTAAATTTGTGCTACTTCACCTACAGCTGGTGACATCTCAATATGAGTGAAAAATTCTTGACGGGTCGTAAAACAAACAAACAATCAATCAATCAAATCGAGAATCAATAATTCAAATAATGCATGCACTTAAATTTTTTTATATTATTGCTGTCTTCAATTCAATTATAGCACACATCAATTCAATTAATGTGCACAATAATTGAATTATTGCTATCTTCGATATCATTATATTAGTTATGCATATACCTTCCATTTAACATACAATTTAATTAATGATATCTTTAATTAAATTGTTACTCTTTTTGTTGATGCATACATTAATATTCCTTTCACATAAAAAGTGTAAATCTTCAACTGAACTAAAGAGATTGGAATCATCAAATCATTTATACCAAGGTCTAAATTAATTTTTACGAGCAATTATTCCACCAAATTGATATGCACATCAATTCAATTGATTAACAAATGCATCTGTTGAATTGAATTAATGCATGCATCAAACCAATTACTGATCTCATCAAATCAATTACTGATCTAATCAAATCAATTATTGCTCTCATTAATTGAATTGATGCATCTATCAACTGAATTGATGAGAGCAATAATAAAATTGATGAATGCATCAATTGAATTACTGCATTTATTATATACAATGTATATTATATAATTATAATTCAATTAGAGTTAGGGGCCTCCGTGGCTGAGTGGTTAGAACATCGCGCTCAAAATCACAAGGCCTCTCACCTCTAGTCGGCGCGGGCTCGAATCTCGCTCGCACCGATATATGTGAGAAAGTGTGCCAGTTTACTTTCAGAAGGTCGGTGGTCTCTTCCCAGGTACATTGTATCTGGGTTCTCTCCTCCACCAATAAAAACTGGATGCCACTACATAACTGAAAAATCGTTGAGTGTGGCGGAAATCAACAATCAATCAATCTATTAGAGTTTTGGAGTTGCCCACTAGTAGTTCCCCTTTGTTGAACTCTAACGTACATGTAAGTTTTGTGAGATGCAAAATATATTTTCATGCATACAAACATGGTTGTTATAAAATGTTTGCTGTGTTTATACATTGCTTGAAGAATGATGACCAGCTGCTATGAAACCACCCCAACTGCAGGGAAACACAAATTTATTAAGTGTACGACCAAATAATGCTAAAAAAATTATGCATCTGTCTTTCATAAAAGTAAAAGTATCGATGATCATGTGGAGGAGGATATAAATGATAATTACATATTCATTTTAACGACCAAATTCAAACAATTCTTCTTGATATAAGTTTAATGTATATCACTGGTTGATATCAACAAAATTCAATCCATGCCTTTGTTTGTAATTCTTTTATCATATGTCTATAATACATATCCAACCTATATCCACCCAATAGAATATTGGATCCATAACATAAGAGCTGATATCTCCAAAATTTAACATCTTGATAAAATTTTCAAATAGGTATACATCTATGACTGTATTGTAGTGTATATAGGAGAGGAGAAAATTTCAGGCTGGGAATCAAACCCAGAAATCCTATATTAATTACAAGTCAGGTGCTCTAACCACTGAGCTACCCTGATCGATATCCACAGTCTGTAAAATCCAAATTACTACATTCCGTCCTCCTTTAATTTGTCTTGGATTCAAAAATGTATATATGCTTAATATGAAGTTTCAAGGTTCCTATCATGAAACACATTGAAATTATATAGTGATTAAGATTATCTGACTGTATATTAAGGCAGAGTTGATGTCCACAAGGGTCAGCTAAAGCACACATAAAACAATACCTACACTGAAGTGCAACAAGTTGTCAGACCACATGTCTCTGAGTTTGATTCACAGTATGTATTAGCTGCAGAAGACACTGCCCCAGCTAATGTTGTTTCCATGCCTTTAGCTGTCCACTGTATAAAAAGATACATTCATTGCTTATGTAAAATTTCTGAACTGATTAATTATTTAAGACTGTATATTACACAATTTAACATTAAACAAGTTGTTAATATAAATTCATGTAGCATATAGTTTAACAAGAGACTACTGTAAATGGTACATAATACGCCTGTAAGAAAGTATTATTAAGATTTGTGTTTTGTAGCATCAATTAGCAAGCATGGAAAAATTGCCAGGAGTTGTAGAACTTTACTGAAGGTAGTATCAGCCATCATCAAGCTGCAACCTACTTTAATTGTTTTTTACCATTTGAATAAAGGAAGATCAGCAATATATTACATAGTCTTTTAAATTTTCAAATCTATTCAAAGTAGCTTATTCATATGCATGGGTTACCTATAAATCTGTGGATCAAAGATTTGAATATTGCAGAATTTAAATTTTTTAATGTAACAATAAGATGTACTTTTTGCAAGAATTTATGCTAAATATATTGCATTTGAGTTTAACATTATATGAATGCAACACTTTTCCTCTTACTGTGACTTTCTTGGGGTCTCATACATGTATCTCCTTAAATATCCCACAATAAAATATCCATATGTTGAGAAGCAAAATCCTTGCACTATATACACATCTTCAAGTTGTTTGCAGGGGCCCTAGCTTGCTTTAAAACTGTGAGAGGATTTACAAGGATAAACCGCACACTCACTTTATAATATTTCCTCAGAACTGACTACATTCAACAACATTAATTTAATTTTCTCAAAAATTGATAAACATCAAAATCTTTCCCTTCTGCACATCTTCAATACCCATACAAAACACTTTGAAATAAGAAATTCCTGCTCACTTAAAAACTGTGGAAGGAGTTTGTCGGACAAATTATGTACCCTTCAAATAACAATGATTTTCAAATCAAGGGGCAAAACTCCTGCTAGAGAAGTCAAAATGGATCAAAATCGCAAAATGATATAGAGTGACCCACAAAAAAGCTACATAGTAAGTTTCAGCTTGATATGTTACAGAGAAATGAAAATAGATAAAGAAAACCCCAAATGGATGGACAGATGTACAGACATCGCTGTACCATATAATATGTCCCATCTAAAGATGGGCATATAAAAATCTGTAGAGAACTACAAACCGTGTCAGTTGTAAGGCGATAGATGATAATTTCAACTGCATAGGAATCACTTTCAGCTATAAATATATTATGAAGAGAATACTATTATAATTTGAATCAGGTGAAAAAATATCACTGTCTCAAAACAATAATTACAAAAATGAATAAAATGTGTCCAAATTAATTTGACATGTACAGAGCCTATTACTGTATCATCTATATACTTATAGAGAATGCCAACAATCGTTATTGCATAATTATCATTGAAATTACTATTTATTTATCATCAAAAACTTAAAACTACTCCATAAAACTACTCCATTACAATGTATATTGTTTTATGTTTGAAATGACACTGCAACCCATTTTTTTTTTAATATGAAGTAATGTCATTTTGTCTACTAAATCAAATGTTAATTGCCTTTTGAATTAATAATCGATGTCTCGTAGTCTTGGAAGAAAATTAAAGTATACTCACTTGCGAGATCACAATCAGCAAGGGAAAACATGCAGAACGCTAAAACAATAAAGATCATTAGCTTCATTTTGAATTAGTAGTTTGTCCACTCTAACCACGCAATAACCTTTTTGTCTCTTTGTTTGTTGTCACCATTCAACAAGTGCGAGACACTGTTTAGCCCAGTCCGCCATATGTAAACACTGTCGTTGCTGTGTACCGCCTTCTGATATTTACATACTCTGAGAATATAAAAGCTGGAGAAGTTCCGAAATATATCATATAAGGTTCTCTGTTGGTTGTCTTTCGATATGAATTGACCAATCCTAGATCGCTTGTTATCAATCCAGTTGGACCATCTCGAATTTCGACTGAGAAAAGACGAGGTAATCCGAGTAAGTGCAGACATGGCTTTGCGGCTTTCACTTTCTCTTTTTAAAAGTGTTGGAAAGGGAATAACTTCGTCACGTCAAGTAAATATCTATTATTAATATTATTTTTTTTTTTTTTACATATCTTATATATATGCAGCATTTAAAGGAGTGGACGTTTTATGAAATTTAATTACTGCAAAGGGATCGTTATTGAAAAATTAATGTAGTGGAGTTTGATCCCAGTTGTAACTGCGAAATATTGCAATCACAAACAGCTGATAGGTGAATTGAAGTGATACCTTTGTCTTTTGTTTTTGTGTGTTTATTTTATTTATTTATTTTTTCTTTTCACAGGCAGCCTTTAAACCAAACTTTAGTATTGTTAGGCATGCATCACAAGGCAATCTTGAAGGTTTTACGAAAGTTTCTGATGATGAGAAAGGTATTAGAACTATACAGCTGAATGACCCCAAGAAGAGGTACACATGTGCTATAATAAGTTAATAATGATAATAATAATAATTTTTTTAAAAATGGCAATCTGATTTGAGAGGATGCACAATAGCATAGTATAACAAACCGAATTTTTTTTGTATGTATTTATTTACCAAAATGAAACTTTACATCCATAGATATGTTTCATCTGCAGTACAATAGATCTATAAATGTAAATTGTAAAAATAGCTTTGCTAAAATTATATAATTATATTTAGCAATAGCATTTCTTTATTTCGTTATTGTAAATTTATTTTATTTTGTCAGAAATGCATTGTCACTCAACATGCTTAGAGCCTTACATGGCAACCTTAGTACTGGAGTAGATGATTTAAGAGTGATTATTCTCAGTTCTGATGGCCCAGTCTGGTCAGCAGGTCATGATCTGAAGGAACTGGTTTGTAAAATAATTCATAAGTTGCATTTTTGATAACGTGAATTACTCAATTTAATTATAAATTTGAGTATTTCACCTGACTTTCTCTAGCAAAATTGATTGGGAATCTGAGATATAATGTAAATTTATTTCTGTTTATAGTACATACACAATGTACTGCTTGTAGATAAGAGAAATTTCATATGTTATATCTGTCTTTTCTGTTGAAGGCATTCTGTAACAAGTTGATTTATTTACAGACAAGCAAACAAGGTAGGGAGTATCACCGAGAAGTATTTGAGACTTGTTCAGAAGTGATGTCTCTAATTCAGGTCAGTGTTAATAAATCGACATATTTATAATACACATCGATATGCCTAACACTTAGTTGGTGATTTTTCTGCATAAAGACTACTATTAATCACTTATAATACTGCTAATGTATTTACCTTTCAGTATAATGCAGGCAACTTTTGGCAATACCCCACCTCATTTGTAATCACTCTCTTCTTTGGCAATTTAATTTTCACTTTTACAGGATTTGCCTATTCCAGTGATAGCTGCAGTGTCTGGTAGGTAGATTATTGCAACAGATCAAATCAGAAAAATTCACTTGAAGAACAATGTTTAATTAACTGACCATCACTGTGCATCATACAAAGGATTTATCTGTTAAGCAAATGTATAATGGCATATTGAATCAAGTCTGCTTCTTAGAATTTTGTTCATGTACATTATGTTTATAATTGACAAATTTGATAATTTCATGTGTACTGTAGAAAAAAGACTCCTACCCAGAACGTTAGATGAAGATTTTCAGAGTCCCTCGGCACGTTTTATGTTCAACATACTTTGTAATGTTATTCAAGTTAAATTCAGTTTTGTGAAAGAAGTGTTAAAATGAAGAATTTACTTGAAATAATCTATGAAAACTTTGAAATCAAATATTCCTTTATTAAGGTTGCTCTATCCTCAAGTGACATAGTAGGTTTGTGCAAAATTTTTAATTAATTAAATTTGTGCATGATAGAAATACATCTTCTGTAGGACTTTAATTCACTAGGTACAATAAAATATCTGGTAAACTATTGATGCTGAAAAAGTTTATATATTTATAGCAAAATAAAAATGATCAATTATCGCCCTGAGCACTAAGCATAGGTCTAAATTTGTGCTACTTCACCTACAGCTGGTGATTTCTCAATATGAGTGAAAAATTCTTGACAAAACGTAAAACAAACAAACAATCATCAAAGAATCTTATTAATAATGTTTTCAAGGGCTATAAATCTTATGCTGGTATTTTCTTTATTGTGTGTCTGTTACAGTGATTTCCCTTATGCATATATATATATATATATATATATATCCACAATTAAATTATAAATGTGATAAAACAGTAGGTTTTTGAAACTGTTGAAATCAAAATTTTGTCATTTTAACAATTGTTTATGTATTTTTTTGTTATGCTATGAAATGTACAAATAATCAAGGCCATTTTTGTCTCCAAATTAACATAGTTAATGTATTTATAATGGCAATATGTAATGATTTATGCAAGTCACCTTGGATAAAAGAAATGAAATGTGTTGGTAAAATATACATGCCCCCCAGTGGTGCAAAATTGAAAAGTGTTATACACATGCATCATTTAATTGATAATAGTGCCAAAACAATTCAAGATATTGAGCACACAATATCTTCCTATGTCCAGATTTGATTGGCCCTTGACCATGTGACCTCAAAATCGAGGGGTCATCTACTCCTTAGGAAGTACCAGTGTACAAAGTAGGTATCAATCAGACAAATTATTCTTAAAATATAGTAGGCAATATATTAAAATGTCCAGTTTGACCCTTGACCTTTAACCACTTGAACCCAAATTCAGTAGGGGTCATCTACTCCTTAGGATGTGCCATTGTACGAGGTTTGATATCTGTCAAGCAAAGGGTTCTCAAGATATTGAGTGGACAGTATTTTCCTATGTCCAGAGTGTATTGACTCTTGATCTTTAAACATGTGAACCCAAAATCAATATGGGTCATCTACTTCTTAGGATATACCAGTGTACCAAGTTTAATGTCTGTTAAGGAAAGGGTTCTTAAGATATTGAGTGGACAGCATATTCCTATGTCCAGTTTGACCCTTGACTTTGACCATGTGACATCAAATTCAATAGGGATCATCTGCTCCTTAGGGTGTACCAAGTTTGATGTCTGTCAAGCAAAGGGTTCTCAAGGTATGGAACGGACAGTACATTCCCATGCGCAGATAGATTGACCCTTGACCTTTTGACATGAAAATTAAAAGGGTTCCTCATACATTCATAACCAACCCACATATGAAATATCACTATGATCAAGTGAATGGTTCTCAAGATACTGAGTGGACAACATGTGGTCTAACGACTGACAAAGAGACCAACCCATAGGTACAAAGCAATATACCCCTCTTCTTTGAAAGGGGGGGGGGCATAGTAAGTTAAAATTTGTAGTTCATTTTTGACTAATTTAACTCTTAGACATCTTTGGTTGGCCTTATTATGCCACCACCACCCACCCGCCCTCCTTTTGAAAAAGAGAGGGAATTTATTGTTTTGCATCTATCGGTTAGTCTGAAAGACCAAGTCTTGTCCACTTAATATCTTAAGAACCCTTTGCTTTACAGACATCAAATATGGTACACTGATACATCTTAAGGAGAAGATGACTCCTATTGATTTTGAAGTCACATGGTTAAAGTCGAGGTACAGTCCAATATGGACATAGGAAGATATTGTTTGCTCATTATCTAGAATTGTTTTGGTACTACTTTCAGTAAATGATACATGTGTGTAACCCTTTTCAATTTTGTTGGGGGGGGGGGGGGGGGATACATATACACGTTTCTGAAACATTTCATGTTTGTATAATGTATGCTTTGCACACACCTTCTTTACACCTGGTTGGAAAGAAATAATTTTAAAAGTTTAGAAATTGAATCTGTTGACTGTTGATAGAGGAATAACAACTTACCAGGCTAAATTCATTATGCTGGATCAGGTATAAAACACTAAAGTGTTGGTAGATATGCACAGAACCAAGAATTGCTGGTAAAATAGCACATGCATATGCTGATAAGACAGTCACATGGTCAGCATTTGGCTCATTTTGGAAAGAAAGTATTTAGAAAGACAGGCTGTATTTTGAAACTTTATTTTTATCTCTGTAACCATATTTTTTGTATGCATATATGTAATAAAGGTTTATGTAGTGTCAATATCTTAACCAAGTTAACTAGAATCTATTATAAAAGTGGAGCATATGCACCTTTAACAAATATGTGCAATTTTCTGATATTGATATATATTTATATGTTAATATAATTATGTCCTGCAGTTTTAAGATGGTGACAACATATACATTTTCTTTGGTTATTAATTAAATTGCTGGGGTAAACCATATTCAGTGGAAATTACTACAGTTTTTCTACTTTAAACCCATAATAAAGTTAAGTTTCAATAGGGTGGAATTACCTTAATCTTATCTCGGGATACCTGGCCATGTTTTATATTACATGTATTACTGTTAAAATGGGGCAGGGTTTCCAAAAACAGTTTGTAATTTGTAATGTATATAAAGAATTGTTCGATATTTTATTTTGTAATATATGTAAACACTTACATTCTTATTCTTACTTTCCAGGATTGTTGATGACAAAGAATCATTTTTTTTTATTAAACCATGAAAAAATATGTATTTCTTACTTTTTACCAGGTTTAGCAACAGCAGCAGGTGCCCAGTTAGTTGCCAGTTGTGATATTGCCATTGCTACAGAAAGTGCCAAATTTGCCACACCAGGGTAAATGAAAAATTATTTTAAAGAAAAACACACACACCCTAAAATAGTTAGAGATGACATGTTCCATAAGCTATGCCATTTGACAGACTAGCTCCATTTGTGTGTTGCCAAGCAAGTCTTTTAATGCAACAGGGAACTTGTGTTTAATTTTTTTTAAATTAGAAAGAAAAAAACAGACAAACAAAATATTACTATTATTACTAAAACATATTCATTTAAAACTGCAGAGGAATTTAGTTCTCTCATAGTAGAATGAGTTTTTCTATTTATTAGGACATATTCATGAAATTATCGTTACCTGTGATCTGAAAGCCATAAAACTTGTTTTACTTTCAGCTAAGTTGTATTTCAGTATCAAAGTGTTGGTAAGACTGGTTTTTGTAGTGCTGGTATTGGTGTACACATGTTTTGTAGAGTCAGTGTTGGTTTGTTCTGTTCAACTCCTGCAGTGGCTGTTGGAAGGGCAGTTCCAAGAAAAGTTGCTATGGAAATGCTGTTCACTGGACACCCTATCTCTGCCCAAGGTAGGCACTAGACTGTATTTTTAAAAATAAACCAAATTATGTGAAATTTGTTGTGTAGAAACTGAAATATTGTTCCCTTATATTTTGTCCAATTATTTTATTTTTTCTCTCCTTCCATTATGGAGGATTACAGCTTGGTAATTGTAATCCAAAACCAAAAGAATTGCAATACTTTTTAATTTATATTTACAGATGCACTTCTTCATGGTTTGATAAGTCGAGTTGTCCCAGATGACCAGCTGGATAATGAGGTAAAATTGTAATACTGACCTATTTCTTCTTTTCAAGTTTGAATATTTAAAAATAATTATTTTAAAATATTATGATCTAAATATTAAAAGTGTGTGACTAATGCTATAATTTAAATGGTGCACCTTTGTTTGCACTAATTATTGACTGTGTGAAATAGGTCTTAACCTAAAATTATGAATATATGATAATCAGATATTGATATTTATCATTGATAGTAATTAATTAATGCTGCTTCATTGTATTTTATTTCTCAATAAAAGCACTGATTTTTTATGACCTTTCAACTGACATGATTAAAAAAAAACATATAAAAAGAAACATGTTAATTTAGAAAATAAAGATGTAAGGAAGAATTTTTGAGGTAGTATTATGGGGATTGTAGAAACCATGAAAGCATTTTGATGTGATCAGCATCAATTACCCCATGCTGTCATTGCTTTTACACCCCTATAAAACAAACAGTCTGAACACTTGCTCCTTAAATTAGATACTACTATTGTGCTATTAAATTCCAAACATGGGAAGCAGTTTATTTATTAGGTTTGTAGATGTACTGCAAAGAAAGTTTGTAAATGATGCTCATATCGCACTAAAATTTTTAATAAATGTAGATCTTTGATATTTTGAAATAACTTTACTCCTACAGGATCCTTGGTTAGGGTCTCAAATGCTCATTATATACCACAGTGATGAAAAAGGTTAAAAAATAAAATAAGGTAAAAATAAAATATGATAAACTAAAAATCAAAACATACATGCAGACATGATAGTATCATCGCTGAAGGCTGCAGTTCTTGTTGTAAAATACATAATCAAGATATCAATGTGATGCACAGAACCTGAGTAGGATGATTGCTATTGTTTGAATTAATATCACTCATACCAAAATGTCATCTGGTGTAAGTGAAATACCAAAATCGGACACTTTCTCTGTGGATTGGAGGCCAAAACAGTAATGGGTTCTTTATCATTTCATACTTTAATGCTTACTGTAGCATGGGACCTCAACACTGGCACCTCAACACTTAATGTAAGACTGGATATAAATGTTTATTGCAAACCATTGCTTACAGTAACAAGGCATGTTAATGTTTACTATAACAGGGGACCTTAATCCTCACTGTAACAGAGGACCTTAATCATTAGTGTAACAGGGGACTTCGTGCTTACCACAACACAGGACTTCAGCGTTTCTGTAACATGAGACCTTAGTGTTTGAGATTTCACCTGAAAGACACTAGACTACTTTTAATGCCAAGAACATGGCGAAGAAACAGATGCACCTACTGAAACAAATTAGATCTGTTGGAGCCAACTCTTAGGCCAAAGTAAAAATTAATCTTTAGGCCAAAAAAAATTAATTTTTAGTTTCTCAGACAACACCACATCATATCAAATACTGCTATACTGCTGCATTGATCAGTGTTTATATATATATATATATATATATATATATATATATATATATATATATATATATATTAAAAGGGAGATAACTCTCAATTTTATATTTTTGCCAAGTTGAAAAAATTGAATAATTCCCCTTTTCATGCGATACAAGATAAACATTTTTATTGGATACATGATATATATTTCTTGTAAATGTGGTATTTTATACCAATGGTTGGTTGAAATGTTTGACCTGAGAAACTAAAGATTAATTTGTTGTTGTTTTGTGTGGGGTTTTTTCCGCCTTTTATCCCAATCACAAAATAAATGCTTGACTATCCAAGCTAACGGGGAGATAATCAATGGGTGCAGTGTATTACTTCTATTACTTTTACTTCTCATAGGCAAGGAAGATAGCAGAAAGAATTTGTGAAACCAGCAGGGAAGTCGTAGCACTTGGTAAAGCAACATTTCATGCTCAGATGAATTTGGAAAGGAGAGAAGCCTATAGGTATTGTAAAAATTTATCCCAATCTGAAGTAAAGGTACCTGGTGTTTTATTTAGAACATATCAACAAACATTGCAGATAGGAGTAAACACATGTGAAATGAATGTTTTCTGTGGTATCTGGTTATATTTGACTTTGAGATACAATTAAAATATATAGATAGTATAATACCAAATTTAAGGTATATTTTATTCCATAGGTTTTGACAAGGTTGAAAATTCAAATAAATTATGCACCAGTTGAAGGGTTGGCTATACCCAAAACTTTCAGACCTGTTTAAAAATCTGTCAGTCCTGATTTTCAGTTTTGTGATGATTACAATTTCACACAAATGAATTTGTTTGCACACTGGCTGCTAGAATTAACCTGATTGCTAGGGTCATGTTAATTTTAACAGCTAGTGTTTTCATCCCTTCCTGACTGAGAAGTGGACTGTCTTTTGCAGTTAGGTGAGCAGTCATCTCCAACCTTGGTTTTGAAAATGAAATCAATATTTTAAAAAAAACCCACCAACTTTTGATAATATTTTCTACCTGTAAGTTTGTGATTTATAGAATACCTTAATTAAATAAGAGTAATCTTATTCTTAATTAAATCATATTGTATATACTTTAGTACAGAGTACAAAAAATGGCATTTCAGATATTTTAAATTGTCATTTTGACAAAGGAAATTTGAATGTATAAATGACCAACATATGCATATGATACATTACTTTATATCATCAAACTTGGTATCAATATTTCTTTTGATGAGGAGTAGTTTAATGATCATTTAAAGGTCATTCACATTGATATTGGGTCACTGTAGACTTCATGATTTTTGGGAGTTGAACTTAATTCAACTAAGTCACTGGGCACAGCACACATGGATATATTGCAAAGGACTTTTTAATTGAGGTACATCACGCCAACACTAGAGAGGCAGTGTTACTCTCTTTCTCCACCTACTTGTGGCAGATAGGTCAATCACAGGCTGCTGTGCAGATACAGTGTCATTTTTTGCTCACATAATAGAAAATGTTCACTAAAATATATACTGTAATCTGCACACACACACACACACACACACACACACACACACACACACACACACACACATATATATGTATGTATATATATATATATATATATATATATATATATATAAAATCCCCCATTTTAAAGTTTCTGTCATCTAGCATCGATTACCCAAATTTTAAGTTGAATGAATTAATTTTTTTTATGCAAGTGACATTTAGAGACTAAATGTACATTTTCAGTTGTAAATGAATAGTGGAAAAGGTATATAGAGTGTTATTAATAATTCATTTAGATCAATATTCATCATATTAATTTTAAGGCATATTAAAAGGGGGGGGGGGGGGTCTTGATGAAAATTATGTGAATTTAGTTTTTTTGTCAGACATAGAACTTTTGATCTTGTCCTTTACACTACTGATGTGATCTTTGTTGAATATTGTCACTGTATATTTCTGACTCAGATTCAGGGCCATTCAACACTCCTATATTATAAAGCATACTAAATACTCTTTTCCAGCATATTAGTTACAGAAGCAAGTATTTATGATAAATCGTTTTGTGCAAAACCTAAACAAATAATATTTCAAATCTTTGGGTACCAGAATTACTTTGTTGCCATATGCGGCATTGGTATTTTTGCAACACATCTTGGTATTATCAGAAAACATGTGATGAAGTCAACAACAAAACCACACTTTGACTAGTTTATGCATTTGATCCCATCGGTATGTTTAGTACAATATAATGATGATTTTCTTTGAAGACATAGAAAGGCACTAATTAAGCTACTCCACATCCATTGTGCACGAGTCAAGAATTGTGTTTAGTAAAAGAGAATTGTACATCGTGTGAAATTGAAGATTGAAGAGAATAAATTTTTAGGGTCTAAGAAATTAAGAAATATATTAAAAGGTATTATTTAAAACAAAAGAACAGCAACACCAATAGCAAAAAAAAAAAAATAATAATACAAATTCATTTACTCCATTCATCCATTCAGATTCTGAATTAATATTATGCTATCTGCAACTTTCATGAATTGCAGTTTGAGGCATCTTGAAAATCATGGTTCTTTTTTTGAAATGTAGATTAACATCAGCAGTGATGGTGGAGAATCTCTCCTTACAAGATGGTCAGGAAGGGATCAAGGCTTTCATCGAAAAGAGGAAACCATCATGGTCACACAGAAATAAGAAAGTTCACTGACACAGGATCATATTAATGACACAAGTTCACAATATGCACTAGTCCATTCTATATGGATGTCTGAAAACATTTAGCAATCATTAATGTATATGATCCATTGTAATTTTCAGTTCACACTGTGTCTTTCATCACATATTAAAACAGATTACTTTTTCAATATATCTGTATAGGCAATCTTTCACCTGTGATTTTTAATTTTCAGTATTGTATGATTAAATATTTTGAACCTTAATAAAGATTATTTCATTGAAAGAATTATGAATTTAGAAAAATCAAGCTAATTGAGAAAAATAATCATTTTTTAAATATTTATGAAGATAATGGATATTGGTATCGGAGTATAAGATCATGTGATGTTTCTCAATAATCTATGATTTTTCATGACATTTCACTTGCATTCTATCTTGTTTCTGCAAAAAATCTTGGGGTTATTACCATGTCTGTTTTAGAGTTAGCATATTTTGATAGTTCCTGGTTGTTGCAAGTGGAAATGTAAAGTCAGCTCTTATGTATTACAGTAAGTTGTATAAATGGACATTACTGTGGCAAAGAAGGAGAGAAAAATCTTTGGAACTATTGAGTTTCGAACCGGTGACCTTTTCAGTACTAGTTATGTTATCTAACCAGAGCTAACCAAGCCAATATACAAATGATAATATTACTACAATATAAAATGTAAACCTGTTTTGGAAGTCATACAAGAATTCTTCATATCAAGATGATGAAAAAATAATTTTATAATGTCAGAAATGTTGCTCATGTCCTTAAAAAGATAAAGTAGTAATGCAATGTGAAAACTATAACTTTTGTATATATAGGGATGCATTAACATGTAAGCAATTAGGATTATTTTTCCAACTCTTAAGGTCAGAAAAAGCTAAAGAGGGGTTTCTGCAGAACTGTAGCTCAGTGGCAAAATGGGATTTTTTTTTTTTCAAATGACCTATTACTATCTGTTTATGTTTTTTGTTATGAGTTTGTCATAAACTTTGATTGTTTTTAGCTTCTTCTCTAGAACGGCTAAACCAATTTCAATCAATTTTGGTATATAATATCTATGAGTGAATATGATTGTAAATTTCATGGACCTTACCTCTCTAGGGTGAGAAGGGTGTGGCAAAAACCATCAAAATTATGCACCTTCAAAAATCTTCTATATTCCAGGACTTAAAGCAGTTAACCTATTAGCATTATGATGCTAAGCAGCAAATGAGGCCTTTTTCCAAAACTGAAAATTCATGACACCTGGGTTCAGGATTCATGCCTCAGGGTGTGGTCAAGTATTAAAAATGCATTACAACTTTAAGGAGAATGCTTCACCAGTTTACTTGGTGCAAATGAAAAGTGGAGGATAAGTACAACAGTATTTTAAAATTGAAAACTTTCAAATTTAGTCAGAAAATGTAGTTTTAGTAGAAAGTAATGTGAAAAAAAAAATAAAACCCCTGCTAAACTTGAACCAGCCATCTACAGTTCAGCAGTGGGCATGCTAACCTACTTAGCTACTTGTGCAGCTAGACAATTAAATCTAAAAGAAATAGACCAATATTTCCTTTATCTATATTTTCATTTATGTTTTAAAGGGAAGTCAGCCATTATGACACTGTAGTATACCACCTGAAAAAATCTTGAAAGAAAAAAATAAGCAAAATGAAGCATCCCGCGAGGCGGATTTGAACCACCGACCTAAGGATTTCAATGAATGTATCTCTCTACAGTCCTCCGCTCTACCAACTGAGCTATCACGGGATGGAACCGGTTTTATTAAATGTGTGATAGAATATTTACAGTGTAAGAAGGGATCCCATTAACTGATAAAATAGTTTAGAATACCCTGGACAACTATTTATTAAATGCGGAATAAAACAAGAATTGAAAGTTTTGTATAGCACCCAGAGTTATCGTTCCTTACACTCATGCTTGAGGGTCTTTAAGGGTTCTTGAAACTTGTGCATTGTATAATATAAGATTGGTTTCGACTTCATTGCAAAAATATACGTACATTTTTAAGTAAGGCAATATCAAGTCCATCTGTGACACAAGATAACAAAATACAGGCGAAAAAACGACAAATCGGCGACCTTATTTATCGTCTTAGCCTCAAAAAGACGACAGAACGAAAATTAGCTATGAAATAATGTAAAGCGACAAAACAAAAACTCGACAAAATACAAGCGAAAAGACGACAAAACCCCGCAATGTTGCGACCTTATTTCTTGTCTTTTCGAGGCGAAAAGACGACAAATAAGGTCGCGAATTTGTTTTTTGCCGGTATTTTGTCGTCTTGTGTCGCAAATGGACTTGGTATTTGCTTGATATTGACTTGCTTACAAATGGACGTATATTTTTGCAAATGAAGTCGAAACCAATTTTATATTTCTTAAATATCTAGCACAAAGCATAAATTATATACAACGCAAATGCTCCATTTTTATTTTAGAAGGGATTTTGAAAAAAGTGCTATCTAGATATTTTGTTTTAAATATTTGTTTTTGAAGTTGATAATTTTCATCTTGTATATTCCAAGTTTGACTTGATTTTTTCCGAAGTAGTTGCACTAGATGATGAGTTGAACCTGTGTTAGGCCCAATTGATCCACACTTTTTATGGCGGCCAGCAGGACTGGCCTTAGCGATGGCCTTTGCATGTGTGTTTAGATATCTATGCTTTTGTCTGGATGCCACTGACGAAGAAATGTGTAACAAAGTTCGGGATCTGGTATACTCTGATAGGCGAATTAAGGTGGAAGAAATAGCGCGGACATTAAGCACTTCAGGAATGAGAGTACCAAACGATTGAGCGGAGGTATAAATGTTTAGGTGTGTCGTGATTGGCTAATATCAAGAGTGAAATTATTTGAAATTGAGAGAAATAATATAGAAGTTTAAATTAATTGCCGGGATGAAAAATTATCGGACAAAATCGAGAAATGACTGTGGAAATTGCCATGGTATGGGGTGTGTTTGAAATGAAAGGTGTAATTTACTGCAGATTGCTATGTGTTGTAAAAAAGTACAGATATGACCTATAAATGCAACGGAACCCTATATAATTTTTGTCGTTTTTTATAAGCATTTGGAATGAACTTTGAAATCTTGGAGGTCATTTATCTAAAATTAATTTCCTTAATTAGTGAGAGGACCAAATGTTAGTATTGAGGTCTATGGGAAATGAATCGGTACTCCTTTTCCCTTCACATGGTAGCGTTGTAACAATCTTGCATGATCGTTTAGGTATGCGGTAGCTAACAGCCCGTTGGATCCCCAAATCCCTTAGCGATGAGCCAATGGCAACCAGAGCATCAGTATGCAGCGCCTTTTGAAGCGTATTTGGTCAAAAGATTATTTTCTTGTGCATCTGGTGACTGTAGATATTCATTATTATGAACCAGAGAATGAAGTTTTGAGTCGTCAGTGGGTAGACCGGTGTCCCCGAGTCCAAAGTTCAAGACGCAACCATCTGCTGGCAAGGTGATGGCCACAGTATTTTGGGACGCAAAAGTAGTTATTATGATCCTACCTTCGTTTTGTCGGAGATCCATGTTGCCCTACACTCGAACTTGTATATGTCTTTGGGATTTATGATTACGATTAACACATTGTTAACTTCACCATTCGATACCCAAGAGAAGTACAATAACTGGAGTGTACTATGCAAATTTGCTAGACCAGCTGAGAACCGCCATCCGTGAAAAACACCGAGGTAAACTCTCTTAAGGTGTTTTGCTGCAACAGGACAACGCGAGAGTCCACACTTGCAAAGTTGCAATGAATGCTGTATGAATTAATACCACATCCTGTCTATTCGCCTGAATTTTATAGCTCCTAACGACTTATTCGTATTATAAGGATATCCGTGGACGACATTTTTTGTCTGACGAAGAAGTCGTGACGGCAGTTGAGGAGTGAGTGGTTCGATGAAAAGGACCCCGACTTTCTCAGTTGTGGGCTGATGGCAATTGACTACCGTTGGTCTAAGTGCATCAAATTAGAGGGCAATTACATAGAAAACGAGGTGGATCTCAACCGGAAATAAGTTAGGCTGGTTACCTATTGCCTCGCCCTCGTACAACAAAGAAAGGGGTGCAGGAAACCCTTGTAGTCTGTTTTATTTTTCTAGAAATAAATAAAAAAAAAAAAAAATATCAATCCCGCGAGGCGGATTTGAACCACCGACCTAAGGATGTCAATGCTATACTTCCACTACAGTCCTCCGCTCTACCAACTGAGCTATCACGGGATGGAAATATAAGTATTTAATTTGTAATAAATTATTTGCAGTGCAAGGAGGGCTCGCACTATTTATGATAAAATCATCTAGAATGCTTGGGACAAATGTTGATTATAAATATTCAACTAAGTACGTAATAAAACAAGAATTAAGAACTTTTCTACAACCATAACAGTTGTGCTATTTCTGTAAATCAAACTGTATATTAGCCTGGTTCTTGAGGCCTTCCGATAGTTTGTTAGCACAATCGGAAGGCAATAGGAACCAGGGTAACTGCATTGCACGAATTGCAAAGTAACATGGGTAGGCATAAGGACGCTCCAAACCGCATCTTTCAGCTCACCCGACCTCGCAATCCCTATTACATACCGACAGCCGTTAACAAAGTATCAGTGAATCGCGTTTTACACTGCAATCAATGCTTCCGCTTCGCTTCACACAAACAGTATGCAAGATACGAGACACGCGAGGGGCTCCGAGTGAAATATCAGTGGCGGATCTAAACTGCCGGGGAGTTACAACCTTGACTTCACTCCCTTTTGTTCAAAATTTGCAATACAAAATTCTTATTGTCTTGGATTTGGGGTCCATGCAATATTTATCACCGGGGTAAGACCAGTGCATTGGAAAATTTAGTTTAAAAAAAAAAGTGTGAAATTCAGTTTTAAGGTATTCGGTGTACACTTGAGTTCGAGAGTTCGGTATTTTCCGGAATGATCTCGTTAATATTCGGAAACGAGCATAAATCTGCAAAATCAACATTAAAAAAATAAAATCTAACATTTCGGATAGTCAAAACTATCAAATAGAGGCATAATTTAGTGCGTCCCATGCAAACATCTTGAAGAAGAAGCTAGTGTTCCATGCATGTTTGGAGGGGAAAATAAAATCACAAACCACAATCATAATATATTTTTTTTATAATACCAATGAGTATATTTGTATGCAACTGGTATACATATATTCACTTTATTATTATTATTATTTTATCAGACAAGCAGATAGACAAAAATTAGACAAAGTAATCCTTTATTAATAAAGTTTTACAGTGTGGATTAATTCTTTATAATATATGCAAACATAAAAGTAGATATTTTTTGGCATGTTTAAAATTACATTTGTGGATTTAAGTAGCCTAGTGAGGTCAAATTGAAAGTGTTCGATTTTTTTTTTTTTAAAGTCGTTCTTATGAGATAAAAAGTGGTTATTACGAGATAAAAAGTCGTTATTACTACTTTCGGTATTATATAATGTGTGTGTGTGTTAAAGCAGCCCTAAGTCTTGAACAATGTAACCCCCGACCGCCACCTGTCAACACTCTCGTTCTGAAAGTTCCTGAATTCAAACTTCCTTAGATGTTTCGTTTTAATGAAGGAGTGACACCCCCTTCGCCACATCAACAACCACCCAAGTGATAAGTATTGCATGGCCCCTAATCCCACATTTTGTATGGATTTAAAGATTCTGCATTTTGGGTCCCATCTGGCACTACCCTTCACTACCTTTGAAAGTTTTGTGGATCCACTCATAATCCTATTCCTTTAAGGCGAATTTGAGCCATAGATCTAGGTCTATCAATGTTCATACGACCACAGTCCTCCGTTTCACCAAATGTGTGTACATATGTATATACCTTTACTGGTCAAGCGAGTTCCAAAAAACAAAATAACAGTAATAATTCCCTGTATATAGATTTATATTTATCATGTTGGCACATTGACTAAGCTTAGTAATCGTTGGGTATATTTTTTTCTACTTATTAGCTTTACCATGGACCTTTATTGCAATAAATAACAAATTACAATATATATATATTTAAGCATTGAATTCATATTTTGGGATGTCTTCGGCCCTATAACACACCTGGCTGTGCCGACAAATTGAATGATAATTTGTCGGCACGGCCAGGTGTGTTATAGGGCCGAAGACATGATAATTTGTCGGCACGGCCAGGTGTGTTATAGGGCCGAAGACATCCCAAAACAAGAATTCAATGCTTATATTTACATTCTTTAATTTTTTCCTTATCTATAAATGTAATTTTTAAATTCCGTATTTAAATTCCGCGCCATTTAGAATCGGGGTGTGTCGTAAACATTAAGCCTTCGACTGGTTTCTTCACTAATGCAAATTTCAGCGGCTGCACATTTAACTTTCGTTAAATTCAAAATGGCGACTGAGGACCGGATCACTCATGTACAGTTTGTTATTACGCATTGAAGTTTGAACATTTTATCTTTTTAAGCTTAAAACAAAAAAGACAACATTGATAGTTGTTATAAGAATTATTACTGTTGATTTCTGTTTAAAATAAATTATTTTTTGCCAAAAATATGTTTTTTGTTATTGTTATTTACAAGAACTATACTTTTCAGTAGTGACGTATGTCAGCTGATTATCGGCTCTTCCGTTTACGACACACACCGATTCTAAATGGCGCGGAATTTAAATACGGAATTTAAAAATTACATTTATAGATAGGGAAAAAATTAAAGAATGTAAATATAAGCATTGAATTCATATTTTGGGATGTCTTCGGCCCTGTGTGTTATAGGACCGAAAACATCCCAAAATATGAATTCAATGCTTATATATATATATATATATATATATATATATATATATATATATATATTGTATTCTAGTCTTTGATTGGTCAGATTCAAACTGAGGAACGCAGGTTATTTTTTGTATAACCTGGTTTGGTATGGGGTCTCATTCCCTCCACAACAAGCTCCGAAACTACTTTCCCCCCTTCCCAGCACTGTTTTGGGCATTCTAAGGAAAATAAACTCAATAAATTATCTGCATATAATAGATTGAAACAAATATGTTATATTAGAGTGAATGATTTACCAAGAATTCTAAACATTACCTTGTTCAATTTGAAATGCATTTCTCACTGGGAAAAGGAGGGGGAGTGCTTCATTGCTTAATCCGTCTCAATCGTTTGTCACATTTTATCAGACGACGTCACCTTACATTGACATGTGTATGGCGATTATCCACTTGACTACAGATGTATTTTCATGTGTCGGATGAAAAGGCCAAGACAACAAACAGTATTCAATCTCGCAATTCCTATAGAAAATACAAATTAGAGAGTTGGGCAAGCACAGACCTCTAGAGGTGGGACCATGTACCTAGGAGGAGTAAGCATCCCCTGTCGACCAGTCACACCCGTCGTAAGCCTATATCTTGATAAGGTAATCTGTAGTCAGAATCAGTGTGCCAAGAACGGCCTAACAATTGGTATGAAACACGTCAGATAGCATTTGACCTAATAGAATGTACTGGCAAATTAGATTGTTATAACGACCATAAAATTTGCGAAATGCTGACTTTAGACGAGACTGTACAATCCCCAGTAACATCAGCTTGTTTGTTGGTAGCCTGCCTCGATTTAAAAACTGATCATATGCAGAACAAGCTCTTGCATACCGAATCAGTTGTGAGATATAAACACTATACGTAGGTGATAATGAAATATTGCCACATAGATAAGGGAAGTTGAATTCTGTTTCATAAGAATATAAAACAGGTCAGTTAACAAAGGAGCACACTTTGTGCCCGTGGGGATTTCAACAGACCTGGATTTAATATCAGCGAAATGTTGCAAGGGTAAGTTTATATGTAGTAGAAATCTTTATAAGTTTAAAAGCCGCAGACTATTGCAATGAAGTCAACAGTGCAATTTCCCGTATTTTCTCAATCCGTTGGAGTGACTTTAAAAGGCAGCAAAATATGTATTGCATGCATAGCCTACACATTTTCTGTTATGAAGTTTGTAGTAAAATTCACCTTCAACAACTACGGTTACAATTTTGATGAATAGGCTCCGTAGAGGTAAGATGGCTGCCTTGAATACAGCTAGACGCTAGATTTTTAACGCGCTTCGTCGTAGTTGCAAAGTTAATCATTGCGCGGCTCAAATGATTTGTATTTTTCAGTATTTATGTATATTTTCATAAAAAAATATTAGTACTTTTGTCTTTTTGCATTAAACTATAAGGGATGACTTTAATTTTGGAGCAAGTTATACGATTATAATATTAGTACTTTTGTCTCTTTGCATTAAATTATAAGGAATGACTTTAATTTTGGAGCAAGTTATACGAGTATAACCTGGGTTGGGTAGGTTTACGCTGGTTTATAATCCGCTTGCATGAATTAATCCTACAAGAATACATTCATCAAGACTTGCTTCAGATGTTGCATTTGAGCTACATATATTTCTAAGACAAAAACAGTTCAAAGCAACTACAATACTGAATTCTACAGTGTTGAAATATATAATTATGACACCCCCAATATTACGTGCAATCTAACAAGCTTGATTTTGATACCCTACTAAGGAGGATTATTACACCAGAGAATTTGATGTGGATGAAAAGTTGAGGGTATGTACAACAATATTTTGAAATTAAAAACGTTTACATTTACTTTATTTAGTCAAAAATGCAGTTTTAGTAGAAAGTAATCTGAAAAAAAAAATGTTAAAACTCTGCTGGACTTGAACCCTAGATCTACAAGTTCAGCATTCAACGTGCTAATCTACTGGCTACTCAGCTTGGCGATTAAATCTGAAAGGAATAGACAAATATTGCTGACAGTTATATATTCATTCACGTTTTGAAAGGAAGTTGAACATAATGACAATGTTCTATATCAAATGGAACTCCAGTTTCTGATCAGGCACATTGGAATTTGCGGATATGCACAAATAGGATTCTGGACCGTATTTACATATAGATACTTGTAGAATCTTCCATAAAACTAAATGAAATAATAAAGACGCTATTGCATCATTTTGTATTGTCTGAGAATAATTTATACTTGCTTCATTCACACGAAGCCTCTCAGATATTCGAAAATAGTGATTTTATTTATTCGTTACTTTTATGTGTCTATACAGTCCTTTATGAAAATATCATAAATTCTATAAAGAATACTGTACCTAATTAAGAGAAGGGCAAATGCGGACCCCTGGACGCACAAGAAAGTGGGATCAGGTGGAAGGGTAAGCATCCCCTGGTGATCGGTCACACCCGCCGTGTGTGTATCTTGATCACGTAAACAGAGTAACATCCTAGACATTGGGATTAGGTTTTTCAATTTGATAATTTAGTCATATTGAGTACATGTTCTTCAGTACTCACATAAATTGACATAATATAGAAAATCTACAGTAGTTGAAATCTACGTAGAAATTCATGGTCTAATATGATAAAAAATAAAATCCGATTTGTTCATTTCTCACGCATGTCGATTAGGGTTTGGATATGAATTGATCCTAAGGTGTGAAGATTATTTTAATCACGTACCAGGAAAACGTAAATACAAATGTTCTGAAAAACACCAGATAAAGTGGCTTTTTATTATGGGCATGTGTCTGATTAAATGAAAGGGGTCTGACAATTAGTACTAGTAATGCAATCAACACAATTAAAATCTTCAAAAGTGAACCTTTTGATTTGGCAATAATTTCGCCATAAATATGTTATCAACATTAATTTTAAATTAGATATGCAATATATTAATGATTTCTTTTCGTGAATTGAATTTACTGCTGAGAAACATATTAATATTAGCTAACTGTAGTATTATGAATTGATAAGAATAAATTCCAGCAACGTGACCTTCATGAAATGACGTTGCAATAAATAAATATTGTTTGTTGTTTTCCGTCTCACTCCACATTTTTTTTTCTGTTATCTGGCGGCGTCCATTTTTTATTGGTGGAAGAAAGAACCCACTACAATGTACCCAGGAAGAAATCAAAATCAACTACATTCTGTAATACGAATAGACTAATCGTAGATTTTCCCCACATAGGAAGACGTCTATAGTCAAGTTTGAGCAAGATTCTCTTTTAAAAAGAAAGAAATTGATGACGTAAATAGTGGAGGATTACATGATTATGAAAATGTCAAGGATTATGTAGATTAGTATATACAAAAACTAAAAACAATAATATGCAGTAGCCTATATGTCTTACACGCAAGTTTTTGGCAAAATGTTAAAGTGGGTCATTATTTTTAGCAAATTTGACTGATCGATATACCAAGTCAAAGATTCAGTTGTGTAGGAAATGAAACACATTTTTAATGAATTCTAATCTGATTTTTCAAAAGTTGCAAACTATTTCGCATTTTTTGATAACAGTATTGCAGATGATATTTGTATTTTAATAAATGAGACATCATTGTCTCTGATGTCAAACTTTGGCTAGACACTGGTATCTCACCTAATACCTGGTAATGTCTCTATCAGTGAAAGACTCGAGAGTGGGATTTATAGTAACAAACTAATTTCTCTTGGTGAAAATCAATTGATATACCTATTTCCATAATATACAACTATTCCAGCGTGTAAAGGCTTCTATATTGTAACCAACCAACCCCCCTCCCCCCCCCCCCCCCAAAAAAAAATTTTTTTAAAAATTAAGATTTAATAATAATAATAATGATAAATTCTTTATTTAGACAGGATAGCACAATTAGTATTACACACTAGTTCACATTGTGGTCCTGTATAAAAACATATTTACAGACAGATTAAATGAGAGGATAGAAAATCATAAGACATTTATACATAAAATATTTACACATGTACATTATCACTAAAAATAACAACAACAAAATACGCTGGCAGATATCACAATTAAAAAAAAAAAAAAAAAAAAAATTAAAAAAAAATAGATATTCAAGGTTACTGAGGTTGTAAAAGTACAAAGTTTCCTAGTTGGATTTATAATGTGTCAAATATGTTGATTTAAAAGATTCAATGGAATTGGCGTTTCTGACGGATGCAGGCAGCTCATTCCATAAAAGAGTAGATGACACCTTAAAAGATCGCTTAAAATATTCTGTTCGAAACTTTGGAACATATAAAATGCCATTTTCACTACTTCTTGTTACCCTAGAACTAATTTGATGTACAAACCTGAAAACATTCATATACTCTGGTGTCATATTGTTAAGAACTTTGAAGGAAAGTACAAGTTTCCTGTATATAAAATAATCATGAACAGGCATCCATTTAAGAACCCTAAAAATATCAACAGTAGAAATCTGTGTAACTTTGACGTTTAAAATAATTCTGGCTGCCCTTTTCTGCAATTTGAAAAGTCTATCAACACACATCTTGTTTTTGGCAGAGCACCAAACTGTAGAACAATAGTTAAAATGAGGAAAGATAACAGTGTTATAAATTTTCAATAATGCTGCAGGTGACATAAAAGTTTGTAGTCGACGTAAAAGACCTATTTTCTGTGACAGTTTCTTACATAAGGAATCAATGTGCACAGACCATGTCAAACATTCATCTATTTGTACACCAAGAAGTTTAGCAGTGTTAACAGTATCTAAAACAATATCACCTACTTTAATACACATTTTTCTACACTGAGAAAGCTTTTGCGTGGTACCAATCAACATACACTGTGTTTTCTTAAGGTTCATAGTAAGTTTATTACATTCCAACCATTTCATAGAATTTAAAAGATCCTCGTGCAACCTTTGCTCGATTACATCGATAGATTTATGTGAAACGTCCTGAGATGTATCATCCGCATACATGGAAACATGTGAATGCTTTAGACATTTTGGATAGTCATTAACAAATAAAATGAAAAACAATGGACCCAATATTGACCCCTGAGGCACTCCTATTTATTTGATAGCTGCAGGATTTTAACCATACCACATATCACATGTACATTAATTAAGTTATTTCTGCGAATTTCCGTTTGAATGATTTATTGATACAACCTCGATACAAATCGACACGACAGAGAACCTGTATTCCACTTTCACTTCAAACTGTTTAGTGCATCATCGGCATTGAATGTAATTTATTGTATGACGTACTCAGCGGCCGCTGGCCCAAAGTACAATCTTTTTATTTTAAACATACAGATTTTACAAAGACCAAATCCAGCATAATTATACAATTATTGAGCCATAATGTTCATAAAATGTTTCTGCTTGAAAGCAAGAAATATAAATTGGGCCAGGTCATTTATCTCTTATGTATTTCCGTACAGGAACATATTTTGCATATTTTTGATAGCATGATTGATTGATTGGGGTTTTACGCCGTTTTAGCAGTATTTCATTATTTTGCTACGGTTGATAGTACAATGTATGTCTGGTTAAATTACAAACTTCTCATATCTTTATACAATTCCACAGGCTGCAATAAGATGTAATCCATTTTCTATATACTCAATATTATTATTTCACATTTATATAGCGCTTTATCTAATTAAGAAAAGTACCCTAAATTATGTTTTGTTAACAGTGGTTTTATAGCGCTTCGTCTAGTTAAGAAAATTACCTTAAAGTATGCTTTGTTAATAGTATTTTCACAATTTTTCATTGTTATTATTATTATCAACCGCAGGAGAGGCCGATCTATTTGTGGTTGTGTTAGAAAGTGCTCATGGGTAAATGAAATATCTTTTTTTGATATTAGTTTTCATTGTTTCGGTAGAAAAATTTCTTATTAAAGCAATATAAGCTGCCAAAATTGCAATTTTTTTTATGGTGGCATTAAAAGAGGTTAAATGAACGTTGATAAGATTGAAAAAAAGAACTGCATCGAATTTCCTCTCTTATGCATCGTTTACACACCTTTACGTGATGAAAAATATATCCCTCGACATTCCGTTTGACCCTAACAACGGCAGCTGATTAATCGTCGGCTACAATCCCGAAAATAACCGATGTTGACACGAATGATTCTGATGCTGATCGGGGTGGATCGGGTTGTATCCGGGTCATTAAAATATGGACAGCGAGGTGAGATAAAATCTAGTTACCATCATTATTTTGGCATTGTTAACGATGTTATATGTTTTTATATCTTTTTCGTCCCGAATCAGTCAAAGTCGGCTTTCTCCCACGCTTCGAACCTTTCGTGCCATACATCTTTCGTGCTTACCGGAAATATTGCGCTTGCGCATTTGATTTTGCCGAATGAGTTCACTTTAGGTCATTGCATACGGAAATAATGTCGGAAAAATTAAGGTACGGGAAGACTTAATTTCAACTGTCGAACAATTTTTACATTCAATGCAAAAATACAACATGTTAAAAGTTTAATCGATAAAATCAGGTATTAGAAGGTAGATGTTTACAAAATTTCGATTAAATTTTAGGGACCCCAAAATAACAATGTTGACAGCTTATTTTGCTTTAATAACATGCATAAAAGTTCTGAATAAAAGATTGTAAAAAATATTACTGTTATCAATACGATTCATTTATATTCATTATTAAACAAACATTATGAATTTACGATTTTATACGAAGATTTTGCAAATAGTACTCCCCGGAATGGCATGTGTAAAATATAGAAGCAATTCATTATGAGTTTCCAAGTATTAATCAAATAAATAAATACATAGAAAAAAAATATGCTATAGCTGCAGATATGTGAATATGTATAGTTCGGCTATTGTTTTGTTAAAAATAAAGCACCGCTAAACCGGTACGTGATACGCCCCCATACATTATTGACCCAAAAATTCTAAGTCCAAGGGCCATAACTCTATAAAAATTGGACAGTGTTCCCCATAAGGGCCATAACTTATCCAAAATTTTGGGACAGCATTCCCCGTATAATATGCATATCTATACATTGTGATCTTTCTTTTTTACCAAGTGTAATGAAGTTGATTCAGTTTTGCTTAGTTTGCATTTTGTTTTGTTTGATTTTGTTGCAAATGGGTGTCCGTAAGAGTGAATCGGGTGAGAGTTATTTTTAGTCGCTAGTATAAAAGGAGACTCGTTTGGCTGGTTTAGATAGATTGGGCACGGTAACGACATCAGCCGGGTGCCACGTTAGCAGGCCCTGGAAGTTCAGATGATTGAGACTTTATTTAACTTATTCTGAACAGCTGACAACATTTGGGTCTGAATAGAAGTTTTATAAAGAGGGCATATCTTTTTCCTAACCGGTAAGCGTGTTTTGTTGACAGTTCGTGAGTGTTTGTATTCAGTTTTTCACGGTATTGTTATTGATAAAGTTCTCGGTTTCTGTTTCTATGCTTAGTTCGTAGTTTTTATGAAATTTCAGTGCATATATGGGTATGTAGAAAAACCACTTTCCACGGGCAAGGCAGGCAGTGAGTTTATGGGTTACAGATGTATGGAGATCCATGCGGATATTGGGAGCAATATGGATAGGCGTGGTATAGCTCCATAGAAGATAACTAAGGACTGGGAAAGTATCGGAAAACTGTATTGTCAGGAGTTGACGATAGCAAGCGCAAAACCTGCATGAGGGTGGACTGTTTTTCGTTCTGGGCGTGCTAAGCGTGGAAGGGCGGGAAACCGGAACAGTGTCTTTCGCGTGTATAGTATTGAAGTCAAGTGACTTTAACATTAGAAATTCAGAACAGTAATATTATATCTGAAAGTAAAGAGATTTTATCTTTAGAACTTTTCCTAAATCACGCTATACATTGAAATATTGTAATTTATATGAACAATGCAAATTATGTTACATGGTTAATATCTGATACGTACTGTTGAATTTTCTTTCGGTGAACTGTGGCTATTGGTGAAAACTTTTATTTGATGTATCAGATATCAGAAATTGTACATGTAATTTTTCATATTTGATATTGTTTCATGTGTTGAGTGAAAGGAGTGAGAGTGAATTTTTGTTTTGTTTCATTTCTTGATTTAATAAATTTGTTTATTTTACAACTTATCGTTAGTCTTGCTCGATCATACAAAATCCTAAAAGAACTCATTACACCAAGAACAGTCGCCGGATAGCTGAAAAATTGCCCAGGCGACTATAAATAAAACAAACAAACAAACAAACAAAAAAACATGACACCAAGTTTGATTAAATCCCCCAAGTGTTTAGGTTATTTTGTTTTCATTTTATGCGGGCGTACACGAATCTGTTTTATTTCGCTTTATTCAATGGGCAGATATATGATCACATTTGAATTCTTCCTAAAACTTCCATATTGCATGTTTAAATGATATTCTATATATTTATAATTTATGAAAACCACTCAAGTCTTCTTTCATAAATAATATTACATGCTTTTTTTTTTTTAATAAAGTGAGTATTCAAATTAATGGCACTTGCTACAATAAACTGTTCTTTAATAAAATATGAAAATGAAACTAAATTTACCAATATCATATTTTTGAGAAATAAAACATTACTATTATGAATTAACATGGATTGTACCTAGCTTGCAAAAAAATTGTCGTTTTTTTTACCCTTGATAAAGGCCAAGTGGCTGAAAATTTGCGGAATAGTGTTTGTCTTTTTAATTGTTACATACTTCCCTTAGAAGAATATAAGTGATCGGAAACTAAATTTGTTTTTATAATTAAAACAATTTTAATTTACCTAATGGAATGTAATTTATTCCCATTATTTTCCATTTAATTCAAAACAGTGGAAGAATTTGTATAGAGTTATATAGGGAGGGATTACATATTTCAACTTTTGAACATCCTAAAAATATTATAGGTTCCTTTAATATTTTTTAAGGAATTTTTATACAATCAAAACCAGAAATATTTATATCAGCCCATACGTCCACCTGTGTGTGTGTGTGTGTGTGTGTGTGTGTGTGTGTGTGTGTGTGTGTGTGAAGTACCTTTAAATTTTTTCTTAACTTTGTTTCCATTTTTAAATACAATATTTCATACTACAATTTCTGTGCATTTCCTAGAAAATAGTTTAAATATTTCAAATTTTAGCGACCGACTTGATGCTTTGCATCAAAATCATCTTGTTTCTCGTTGTATCTTTATATCGTTCACATTCAATCTCTGAATTATGACTCGATATTCTACGGTTACATCAAGACTTTTTGTATTGTTTACAATTTATAATATCAAGGTATGTTTCTGGATATCACCAAGAAGAATGCAATTCCTGCATGCAATTATCTTTCATTTCACTTTTCGTTTTTTAAATAAATATAAAATGTTTACTATTCGCCACATTTTGGGATATTCATGCATATTGAAATCAATCTTTACATAGTAACTTTACCTCGGTTGCCCAATTTCCTTAGTTCTGCCCTCCTCAAGAAGATAATTTAAAAAAAAAAAGGAACACCATTTTGGATACCTTAAATCTTCCATTTCTGATATTTTTAACCAGTATGAAATAATTTTTTAAAGTGATGTACAGACATTGGATTTCTACCAATTTCACCCAATATAGCAAGTTCTGGTGTACATATGTTTTTACTTGTAATATTCTATTACAATGCTTATTATACACATTTTCAAAAAATATCACTACGAGGGCGAGTCAGAAAGTAACTAGCCTATCCCATTTCCGGTTGATTAAGACGGTCACGATTTTCATGCCTTGTGTACACACAGGTTTTATACCTGGGTACAAATTTGCATGCGTATCGATTCATTCATTTATATAGAGTGTCAAACATGGCTAGTGATGCAAAGGCAAACTTTTCATCTAAAGTTGAGAGCCGTGCATCGTGTAATTCGGTACTTGTGTTTAAAAGGTAACACAGACAAGGAAATACACGACGAGTCAGCCGATGTTTATAGGTCTTCTGCACCATCTTATGCTTCGATTAAATTCTGGTAGGGAAATTCGAATTTAGAAGATGAAGCCAGGTCTGGACACCACTGGATGCCACCGACGAAGAAATGTCTAACAAAGTTCGGAATCTGGTATATTCTGATAGGCGAACTCAGGGGATTGTTTGATTGTTGTTTTCCGCCACACTCAACAATTTTTTCAGTTATCTGGTGGCGTCCAGTTTTTATTGGTGGAGCAGAAAACTCAGATACAATTTACCCGGGAAGAGACCACCGACCTTCCGAAAGTAAACTGGCACTTTTTCACATATAT
The DNA here is from genome assembly GCA_024699665.1 of Ostrea denselamellosa. NCBI lineage: Eukaryota > Metazoa > Mollusca > Bivalvia > Ostreida > Ostreidae > Ostrea > Ostrea denselamellosa. Next base: position 1,442,998 of record JAMZEH010000029.1, on the reverse strand, counting down.
CGGCGCGAGCGAGAATCGAACCCGCACTGACTAGAAGTGAGAGGCCTTGTGATTTTGAGCGCAATGCTCTAACCACTAGGTCACAGAGGCCCTAACTCAGGTGGAAGAAATAGCGCAGGCATTACGCAATTCACATGGTAGCTTTTCAACAATCTTACATGATAGTTTAGGAATGCGGAAGCTAAAAGCCCGTTGAGTCCCCAAATCCCTTAGCGATGAGCAAATGGCAACCAGACCATCCGTATGCAGCGCCTTGTTGAAACATTTTAGGTCAAGAGATGATTTTCTCTTGCGTCTGATGACTGCAGATGAGACTTGGGTTCATTATTATGAGAATAAAGCTCAGAGTCGTCAGTGGGTAGGGCGGGATCAGCGAGGCCAGAAAGGTCAAGACTCAACCATCTACTGGCAAGGTGATGACCAGAGTATTTTGGGACGCAAAAGGCGTTATTATGTTGGACCTAAAAAAAAAAGAAAAGAAAGGTATAATAAATGGAGTGTACTATGCAAATTTGCTAGGCCAACTGAGAACCGCCATCCGTGAAAAACGCAGAAGACAACGCGAGAGTCCACATTTGCAAAGTTGCAATGGATGCTGTAGGGCGAAACAGGAATGAATTAATACCACATCCTGCCTATTCGCGCGACTTAGCTTCAAGCGATTTCTTCCTATTCCCAAACATGAAAAAGGATATCAGTGGACATCATTCCCGGACTGACGAAGAAGTCGTGACGGCAATTGAGGAGTGGGTCAATGGAAAGGACCCTGACTTTTTCAGTTCTGGGCTGATGGCACGTCTTGAACACCGTTGGTCTACGTGCATCATATCAGGGGCCAATTACATCGAAACGAAGTGGATCTCCACCGGAAATAAGTTAAGATGGTTACTTTTTAACCCTCGTAGCTTCAGACTCGATCTGACAAAGCATCCGTTATTACTTGCTGAAAATTATTATTTTTATTATTACTGTTTAGTTTTTGTTTTTTGTTCAAACTGATTGCATTAAAATTCTATTATATACTCTCTCAAAAAAGAAACGCAACATAGAAAATAATAGCATTTACTTCACATATTTCAATAATCATTTACCAAATAAATAAGATAGATAGAAACATGAAACTTGGCACAATTATTGTCCAACGTTCACTTATGTCAAAAATGGACCCCGTTATCACATAACGATCAGTTATCACAGTTCGAGAGTCAATATCTGTTGTGTCCCCCATTAGCCTGTAACACAGCTGTAATTCGTCTCGGCATGGACGCGATTAAAGTTCTCACACGGGCTTGAGGTATTGTCTGTCATTCCTGCTGGAGTGCCTGCTCAAGTTGACGAAGGTTTTGCGGCGCTGGTTGACGTTGGCGCACACGACGGTCCAATTCATCCCACAAATGCTCTATCGGATTCAGATCCGGAGAACGGGCCGGCCAACGCATCACATTAACGTTCTGTTGGTCTAAAAAGTCAGTAGTGATGCGTGCCGTGTGCGGACGGGCATTAACGTGCTGAAACACCTCCCTTCTGACGTTCATAGCTGGCAATAAGTGCGGCCTCAGAATCTCGTCACGATACCGAACAGCGTTTAAGTTGCCTGGAATGTGCACGAGCTGTGTATTTCTGGCGTAGGAGATAGCTGCCCACATCATTACACTACCTCCACCGAAATTGTCCACTTCAACGACACAATTCTGCGCGAAACGTTCATTTCGGCGTCTATAGACCCTGATGCGACCATCTCTTTTCTCCAACTGAAACCGCGACTCATCGCTAAACCACACTCTTCTCCAGTTTTGTAAGTTCCAAATACGAACCGTATTACACCATCTGACCCTTGCCTGGCGGTGTCGATTCCTCAAAGTGGCTCCAACGTACGGTCGTCTGGCTCGCAATCCATGAGCACGGAGTCGATTTCGTACCGTCTGTACGGAAATTCTGCGTAAACCAGGGATGCGATTAGGTGTTAATGTAGCAGCAAAGGTCCTGTTCCGTAGATGGAGCAACCGGATGTATCGATCCTGTGCGGCATTGGTGACCCGTGGTCGGCCAGAACGAGGGCGGTCATCAGTAGTACCCTGCTGCTGGTATCGTTGCCAGAGACGGGAAATCGTGCTGCGATGGACGTTGTAACTTCTAGCAACAACATTCTGGGATTCACCGGCCAGGATTCGTCCGATAGCGATATTCCGGGTAGCAGCGTCTAACCTTGGCATAGTGTCACCTCGTCAGGATTTAATTTAACGACTGCGCTTATGAAAAGAAATACCGAGTTTTTATACCCAAAGTACCCTATATCATATATTTTAAACCTCATTTTTAAATTTATAAATTTTTAATCGTCTATACTCTCTCTCTCTTTTTCTCTCTCTCTCTCTCTCTCTCTCTCTCTCAGATGAATATATCCTGAATTAAGTTCGTTCATGCAATACAACAAGGATCAAATTGAATACGTTTTGTGAATGGGATGTTTCAGTAAAATTCATAACTATCTAATTAAAGAATAATCCTGCAGAATCAAACGTAAAACATTCATATCATGTGTTTGCCTGTTTGTAGTATAAACAAGGGGTCATTAATCTATTCTTATAGTGCGATACGGGTTGTTTAAGCCTTGGTGGTCACTTGTATCTTAGAAATAAGCCAGAATATGGTAACGAAGCTCTGATCAGTACTTCCAACATCTTAATTCTACGCGTAACCATAAGCTAAATGATCATTAAGGAAGGAGTAATGTTTAATAATCATAACTCTGTGGATTGTCGGCCGAAGGGGCATCAATACAAGTTCGTATTAAATCTATTAAATGCTTCAGTTGACAACTTTCACGTTGTTCAGATGCATGTCATGCACTTCTGCAAATCAACTCTACTTTTCCGAAGCTTCATCGGAAAAGTAACCTAAACAATTCGACAGTATTCGACATTTCATGAAATTGCAAAGTGACGGAGATAAATTGCTCTTGGGAATCTGCCTCTTTAAACGCATCAATAATTAATCGTTTCACGGTGGAAGTCACTTTACGGCGTGGTTATGATAATTTTCAAAAGAAAACAATACGAACAAGCACGTGCAGGTAAAACTAATTTCATCTTTGAGATTTTGAATTTCCATATTTTTGACAGCTTTATGCATTTGGGTGTATGCCTAATTATACTACAAAGTAAATTCAAATTAGAAAATAAACTAACTGGAAAATCTAAAAAAGGAATTCATGTAAAGTATAAAAGATCTGCTGTGTATGAGATATCATTCGTCGAGTACAGCTGTAACCGATTCAGTATGGGAAAATTCCTAGTTGCCTTAACTATTCTGGTTTGTCTGATGACCATTGCATCAGGTAAGTCGTAATTTGATAAACTTTATGTCTTCTTGTTAGTGAATTGGGTTGATTTATTTTATCTTATTTTAAAAGGAAAATGTCTTACAGATACTGCATACATAAAAAAAAAACCTTGGCCGATTTTAGCCCGATGATTTTAACTTTAACGTTTACAAATTTTCAACAATATGACATTACATATGAATGCAACCAATATTAATCTATAGTAGTTCAATGCTTGCTCATTCCTTTTCCATTAAAAGAGGATAATATAATGCCGCACACAAAGAATCTATTATATCGGAATGTCTTAATATGAATCATGTACCTCTCGTTCCCTTTTCTTTTCATACTCAGGTAAAAATACTACCTTAACGTATTGGATTTGAATTTCACATCTACTCTTGGCGTAGATGGAATGAGACGTACTCCTCCCATCCTTACACATAAAGATTTACCACGACTGCAAATAAATAAATAAATAAAACGGGGATGGGGGTATTGCAGCAGCAAAAGTATATTTACAAGAAACCACTGTGAAATAAACGCTTCCTACATGTACAAGTCACAAGTTTTCTTATGCATAGACTTCACAATTCAGAATTTTGCACACTCTACAAAGAAGCCTTCGTGAAAATATTTACTGTTGTGATGTAGAAACTTCAGACATAATATTCGTGAGAAGTAGCGTAAATCTAACGTGGATTTCAAAACATTTTTAAGAAAGAACTTTTAGTAATTTTGAAATCACAAAACATTTTCTAATTAATAGCATCAAAACGTATGACTTTTCAACTCTTCATACCACAATTTCTCCCCACAAGTTAACCAATATACCTTTTGACACAACAGATAGCTGTTTCTTCAATAAATATTAAAAAACTCAGAAATATTCGTATCTTGTGATCAGTCATCAAAACATTAGTTTGTTAAAGAACGTTCTGATTCTTCGCACACGTACCCTGAAGATGGGACCGGTTGCGATTATATAGCTCAGTGGTAGAGCGTTCACTTCATAATCGGGAGGTCGTGAGTTCGAGGCCCGCTCGTGACATGGCTGCGTCAAACCTAAGATGTAAACACAAGGAGTGATTGCTCCTTCGCCAAACGCTCGGCATTTAGAAGTGAGAATCACGGGTCTTTCGGATATGACTTTAAAACGAAGGTTCCGTGTTGCGGTAGCATTGGCACGTTAAAGAACCCTCAATGCTACGGCCCTGAGCGCTACGCATAAGTCTAAATTTGTGGTACTTCACCTACAGCTGGTGACGTCTCAATATGAGTGACAAATTATCGACGGGACGTAAAATAACTAACCAACCCACCCTGAAGATAGTATCATAAAGATGGAGTTCCTCAATGACAGTATTTATACATGTATAGTGTTTAGAGATCATGTCTTCCAACGGTCTGCTGGAATTCCCAGAGGCACAAATCGTGCTTCAATATTTCACTTTTGTATTCTCAATACACGAACGAATGTTCTTCGATGAAGGCTATTGGAAAAATAAATTTATCTTACCGAGGATTCAACAGTCTTGTTTAAAGTCAGCTTTTTAGCAAATTCTATGGTCGTTATATCCATAATGAACGTATTTGTAAATACAACCTGTCCTTAGGTTGATTGCTATTTGACGTTCTCAACGAATTGTTAGAATGTTCTTTAAGTGCATACTCTACATATTGATTTTGTGTACGGATTACTCCATTTACCTTATCAAGAGATGGGGTCTCAGTGGGCACTACTGGTCAACAGGCGATGCTTATTCCTCTTAGACACCTGATCCCACCTATGGTGCTTGCCCTAATATTGATTTTTGTATTCTTTATAGAATTTATGAGATTAATCAACATTCATTATCTTCGCTTTTTCATGTATGACTATGGTTTCAGCCCATCATAACCATAACTTTTGTTTGCCCACCTTACAATGGTGTGAGTTTGACAGTCAATGTGGATTCCATGCGTACTGCAACTACTTCTTACAACAATGCTGCTTTGGTGAATATTCACGTTTACACACTGTCAATAATACTTGATTCTGTGATATCTAAATTCTATTATTCATAAAAATTTTCTAAAATTTTCTAAAATTGTATTTAAATCTGAAACCAGTTGCTTAAATTTCTTAATTGCTTTAAAATATTAATTTCTAATAATCTTATATCCTTTATAAATTTTATTCGATTTTCGAATTTCAAACACTTGTAATTTCTGTGTGTTATAGCTGTCTTTCCTGGCTAACTAGAGTACCGATAGAAGCAGAAGAACGCCTCACAGTTTGACAAGAATATACGCCTTCAATTTGATGTACATGATAACAAATAAAATTCCGTTTTGCAAATATTCGGACTAATTATTTCGCAGCAATGTTAAAGTTATCCAAATAATATAAAGTTTGTGATGCTTCTGTTAGCGAACACAGCCAGATATCGGTACCTACACTCTCCTGTTTATCTGGTAACAATTAAATTTTCAGAGATGAAAGACAGATAAAGCGTTGATGTGTTTGAAATGAAACTGCAGTTATAACGAAGAAGTCAAAATGTTCAATTGTTAACAAATTTAATCATTGGTCATTTTGTTTCAATACCATTTTCCAAGTTTGGCCCATCTCTGGAGTCCTAATACCTACCCTTGGGATCATGCAATTTACGATTTTGATAAAAGCCTTCTTGCTATACATCACTATGCATTTACCATTTCACAACCTCAAATTAAATAAACATGAATGAAACATAATTATTTGCAACTGATGGTGGTAACTTTGATATGTAATGTTTACGACAGTTTAACTTTATCATTTACATTTTTAAACAAATATCTTAGACGTTCTTGATCAATCGTCAGTGTTCGTCGTTTCACAGTGTTGAAGCAAATGTACATTTTCCCCTATGACCGTTGACATAGCATGGCCTTTTACAATGCAGTGTGCAAAAGCACAGGCTCTCAACGTTTTAAATACATGTATGTATAATTAAAGACTGTCTTCCTGTAAACTAAGTATATTACGCCGCCATGCTGGTTTTCTTTTTTACCAGCTGCATTGCTTGCAATTTTAGGCGCAAAGGTCGATATAATATGATTAGTAGACCCCTAACAGTTAGAAGCAACTCTGTCAAGATCTTACCTCTCGCATCGTCATGGTGAACTAGAAATGAAGTACATTTCTCGGTTATATTCAACATTCAACATCGTTTACTGCTTCTCAAATTCGAAAAATCGGTGTGCTAAAGTACTGTTAGGTTGATTTATCTCAGTGTATAACTGTGTTTCCCTGTCATACCCTCACAGGGCAATTTTCCATTTCCTCGATGGTAACTACATACCTATCTTCAGAACAGTTTTACCAACGTTTTGGGTGTTCTTACGGCATGTCTTTTGATTTAGGGAATGCTGCAATGTGTTCAATATTAAAAGACTCGTAACTGTTAGAGACAGACGACATTACTGTGGAACTCTTCAGTGTTGGAGAAATTTCTAACCAATTGAATTACAGGAAATTGGCGTCAAAATTTGAAAAAAAAGGGGGCGGTGAATAGCTTATTTTATATCCCAGTTTATAGCTTTGGAGTACGTCCAAATTTTCATGCTATGAAAATAACGTTTGATGGAAATAAAATAGTTACATGTTTGTTGGTTTCCTTTTAGCATATTCTATTATCTAGATATTATAACAAAAGGACTGGACAAAAGTTCTTGAAAATTGGAACATCCTCTTGTCGATTGAAGATAAAAGTTAAAAAAACACCCAACATAATCTAACAATGTCTACACTGTAAATTTCTACTTTATTTTGCGTACATGTTTTACCAGTTGTATGACAAAGATATTTTAGCATATTACGTTCGAGAATATCAAACAATATCTTTTATATTATGATCCATATAGTTGATAAACTTCTACAAGTTACGCAAAAAACAATGACATGTTCCAAAATGTAAGTCCACTAATACTGTGCCCATCCACTCATTTACCTACTCAACTCCGATCGGGAGGAGGTATGATGATATTGATATGTATTGGGTACCCACCCACCTCCAACAGGGAGGAGGCCTTAGGTATTTATCCACCTCCAACGGGAAGGAGACATTGGGTGCTCATCCACCTCTAATGGGGAGGAGACATTGGCTACTCATCCTCCTCTAATGGGGAGGAGGCATTGGGTACTCATCCTCCTCTAATGGGGAGGAGGCATTAGGTACTTATCCACCTCCAACGGGAAGGAGACATTCGGTGCTCATCCACCTCAAACAGGAAGGAGGCATTGGGTGCTCATCCACCTCCAACGGGAAGGAGGAATTTGGTACTTATGCACCTCTAATGGAAAGGAGGCTTTGGATACCCTACCACCTCCAGTGGGAAGGCGACGTATAGGGTTAAACCATTGTCCTTTATTTGTAAGAAATAAGTACGTTGATAGTTAGATTGTGGTTGACAAGAAGTGGTTTCGGAATAAGTATTTCCGCTTATTACTAAATTAAGTGTTACTAAATTTTTAGGTGTTGGTGCTATGAAAATTACATCAGTTACTTACTATAGAAATTGATTTGCTAGAAACTGTCGCACTTAAAATCACATTCCTTGTCCTACCTCTCCGTGATGATCACTCTTTTTTCACCTCTCCATGGTGAGTATTTTTTGTTCAACATCTCCGTGATAATCATTTCTTGTTCCACCACTCCGTAATGATCATTACTTGCTCCTCTCCCTTTTGGGCGTTCCTTCGACTTTGTTCCACCTCTCCGTGGTGACCATTCTTTGTTCCACTTTTCTGTAGTGATCATTTCCACCTTTCCGTGGTTATCGTTCCTTGTTCCACCTCTCCTTGGCGCGTCAAACCTAAGACGCAAAATAGGTAGTGATTGCTCCTTCGCCAAACACTCTGCATTTAGAAGTGAGAATCACGGGTCTTTCGGATATGACCTTAAAAACGGAGGTCCCGTGTCACGGTAGGCGTTGGCACGTTAAAGAACCCTCACTGCTACGGCCCAGAGCGCTAAGCATAGGTCTAAATTTGTGGTACTTCACCTACAGTTGGTGAAGTCTCAATATGAGTGAAAACCCCCGTGTGGGTCCGGGGTGATAAGAATAGGCCCACAAGTATCCTCTGCTTGATCGTAGAAGGCGACAAAAAGGGGCGTCCTGTTTGCCGTGGGATGTGACCCGTGTCGGTGGAAGAGGGGATCCTGGTGGCTGAGGTTGATGGGTGTTAAGGTTACAACGCTCATTGACCAACACTCCACTTTGGCCCTAATTTCATCTAAACGGGCGGACGTGTTTGGCTCGGCACGTTCAATCGGCTGGTCACGCCTTGCTTAGATGATATCCATCAGTTTTAGTTACTCTTTAGTTAATGATTTCCTGTATTTAGATCACTGTGTTTTTCCAAATTTATTCCGCATAGTTTAGTGTTGGTAGTGATAAATTTGAAAATTCCTGTCTTCTTGTCATGTATAGAGGACAATTTGTTACAAATTATGTTCAATTTCAATCTTGTGATATCGTTTAGGCGGTGGCTAGGGTCAATTGGGTGGATATGTCCATCTCAGTATAACACTGTTGTATCCTCTTGGTGTTCTTCCTCTGCTGGGATGTCCCCGGAGGAAGGCATCGCCCTTGTTGGCGCTCCGAGGCGGGCGGGGAGCAATGGTGCTGAACCTTTTTCACCTAACCATGGCGCAAAAAACCAACAAAAAACAACTTTTGGAAGATGACGACTCTGGGTCTGACTCAGAAAGAACTGAAAATTGGGCGAGATTTATCGTTCTATCGACCTTGGATACAGAAAATGAAAAGCCTATTACAAAACTATCTCCATTTGTCATCGACAAAACTTTAAAAGGTATTATTGGAGAAGCACAATCTATTAAGAAAATGAAAAATGAAAATCTTATGGTTGAATGTAAGAACAGGAAACAATCATTAGTTCTACAAAATGTTTCAAATTTGGCGGAATTAAGGTTATTGGTACACCGAGCTTCCGATTGAATCGAAGCAAAGGTGTCATCAGAGATAAAGGTCGTGGACTTTGTGACTTGGAGGAGACAGAAATCACTAATGAGTTGAAATCTCAAGGTGTTCTTCTTACAAAACGAATTACTATCAAGAAAAATGGGAAAGTTATTCCAACTAACACCTATATTCTTGATTTTGACACACCAATCCATCCTGAAAAAATCAAAATTGGATATTACTCCTTGAAAGTGGAGACATTTATACCGAATCCTTTGCGTTGTTTCAACTGTCAAAAGTTTGGCCATTCATCGGATCGGTGTAGACATGAAAATGTATGCTTCAGATGTGGTTCTGAAGAATGTGTAGAAGATAGATGTCAACAAGAACCTAAATGTGTGAATTGTGGAGAAAAACACCTCTCCTCATCAAAACAATGTAGCGTGTGGTTAAAAGAAAAAGAAATTCAAAAGTTAAAAGTTGAAAAACGTCTCAGCTACCCGGATGCAAGAAAATTATATCAATCTATGCATCCGAATATTTCATATGCTGCTGTTTTAAAAAAGAAAATGACAAAAGAGATTGCATGCCAAACATATCTGGCTATAACATCTTCCAAACAGAATACTTCCATTGCAACTGTGAAAAATGTTGACACCTCTTCTTCCACTTCTACTGCTGCTTCTTCTTCAGCTGCTGCTGCTTCCTCTTCTGGCTCCTCCAAGCCACAAATTGCACCGAAACCAAAACTTTCAAATGTTAAGAAAAACGTTGATAAACAACCTGCCAAAGACTCAGAGTCGCCAAAAAAGACCGCCAAACAACCCATTAGAAGTGACAGAATCCCGAAAGGGATGAGGGATCCAGTATCTGTTCATAACAGATTTAGCTTTCTGGATGATGAGAGGATGGATGCTTCCCCCTCTCAGCCCAGAAGCAACAGCCTCTCACCATCAAGACCTAGATCCAGATCAAGGATCAAATTAACTTAAATAATTATGGATCCATCTAAAATCATTCAATGGAATTGTCGAGGTTTTAAAATCAATTTTAATGAAATATCACTTCTTATACAAAAATTTAGTCCTGTAGCTTTTTGTCTTCAAGAAACACACCTTAAACAAAATGACAATATAACTTTAAAACATTACTCCTTATATAACTGCTATGACCCAAGTGACGATCGAGCGAAGGGTGGGTCATCAATATGTGTAAGAAACAATATCTTACACAGTGAAATCAAACTAACTACTAATTTACAAGCCACAGCAGTTCGTGTTTCCCTACATAAGACCGTAACGTTATGTTCAATATATATTCCTCCGCAACACAATCTGGAATTGCGAGAATTAAACAATTTAATCAATCAACTCCCCTCTCCTTATATCATTATGGGAGATTTTAATGGTCATAATCCCTTATGGGGTAGTGATAAGTTAACTGATAAAGGCAAAAATCTAGAGGATTTTGCAAATCAAAATAATCTTTGTATCTTAAATGATGGCTCCAATACTTATCTTCATCCTGGAAATGGTTCTTATACATCTATTGACATCTCTTTAACAGAACCTACATTAGCTTGTGACCTGTCATGGACTGTCCACGACGATCTATGTGGCAGTGACCATTTCCCTATTTTAATTGAAGATATAATTCCTTCCAATAATAACAAAAAACAAATTGGAAGCTAAATAAAGCAGATTGGAATTTGTTCAAAAATCTTTGTATTGATACAATAAAAGAAAATATTTTGATCAATGAAAATGATCCAATTTTAAAATTTACAAATATTGTTTTAGAGAATAGCGAGAAAGCTATTCCAAAAACCTCGACAAATCCAAAGAAAATTAAAAAGCCATGGTTTAATGATGCATGTAAAGAGGCGATTAAACAACGCAAAAAAGCTGAAAAACGTTTTAATTTTTATTATTATTATTATTATTACAAGGCATTTATATAGCGCATTATCTAACATTATAAATATTACTCTAAGCGCTTTACAACGTACACAATTAATATATCGCCAAACATACATACAACATAGAGAAATTAAGAAAAGGACTAAATGGGGTATTTTAAAACACAAATTATATTTAGTTACGCTAACTACAAAAAAGACTAATATAGCACACTAAAACACCACACACACACACATCGCATATATACATACACTTGCATACGTACACATACATACATACGTTTTTTGGGGGTTTTTTGTTTTGTTTTTTTTTAATATGACCGATACATGTAAAAAGAAATACACATAACTTAAAAGAACAATAATAGAAATGAGTTTTAAAAGTAATTCATGCATGGTAAAAGTGAGTTAAATATTTCCGTATGCAAGTCTAAAAAGGTGTGTTTTGAGAGATTTCTTAAAAGCCCACATGGAATATTTGTCTCTCGAATATCTGGGCAAGTTGTTCCAGAGAGTGGCCGCAGATTTGTCCAAGCGTCTCTCGCCGTATATTTTGGTGCGGATTCGAGGTTGCACTAGTAGTGTACAGTCCTCTGATCGCAACGAACGTGTTGGTTGGTAAGCACGAACGATGTCTTGCAAATACGTTGGTGCACTGCCGTGAAGACATTTGAAGACGTACACAAGAATTTTATACTGGCACCGGAAGGGCACAGGTAACCAATGGAGATTAACAAGAGTGGGGGTGATATGCTCGTGTTTTTTAGTTCTCGATACAACACGAGCTGCAGTGTTCTGAACACGTTGTAATTTGTTCGTTATGTTTGTCGGCAGTCCATATAACATCGCATTTCCGTAATCTAATCTGGAAGTGACCAGTGAGTTCATTAGCGTTCTACAGGCATCGTTCGTTAAATATGGACGTATACGTCCAATATTTCGAATGTGGAAGAAGCACGCTTTAGCAGTGGTACTAATTTGCTTCTCCATAGTGAGTGTCCTATCGAAAATGACACCAAGGTTTCTGACACATGAAACATTACTGACCACTGTGCCATCGAAAGAAAGTTGACAAGTTGAAAAGTCGTTCACCCGGTGTTTAGGGGCAAAAATAATCAGTTCGGTCTTATCCTGATTCAGCTTTAGAAGATTTGATCGCATCCAGTCACTGATATCTTCCAAACATGCTTCTAGACGACTTGCTATGTCTATCCAATCATCTAGTGGTTCAAACACAAGATATACTTGTGTATCATCTGCATAGCAGTGATATTCCATGCCATGTTGCCGAAAAATTTGACCAATCGGTTTCGAAAAAAGACAATAAAGTCTTGGGCCCAGCACAGATCCTTGGGGCACTCCGTATTTGAGATGCATCCCATTTGAATAGATCGATCCTATTGCGACCCGTTGAGAACGATTTGACAAATATGATTTTATCCACGCTAAAGCAGACCCACATATGCCATAGGAATATTCTAAACGGTGGAAGAGGATATTGTGATCTATAACGTCGAACGCTGCTGAAAGATCCAACATGACTAAAACGGCACACGAGTTTTTGTCTAATGCTGATGTAATGTCATGATGAACTCGAATAAGCGCTGTTTCGGTGGAATGTCCAGTGCGATATGCTGATTGCAAATTGTCTAGAAGTGAATTGGATTGCAGATGACATTCAAGGCGTGTCGCTACCACCTTTTCAAGAATCTTTGATATGAAAGATAAGTTTGACACTGGACGATGATTTTTTAGCACATCTTTATCCAATCCAGATTTTTTAAGAAGCGGTCTTAAAATGGTCTCTTTGAATGACGATGGAACGCATTCTTCGCTGAATGATTTGTTGACAATTTCAGTGATGACATTGACAACACTATCTAAACAGCTTTTCAGGAGGTAAGTCGGAATTGGATCCAGTTCGCAAGATTTTGAATTAGCCTTCTGGATGATCTTACGGATTTCATCAACAGAAGCTGGGGGAAAACTAGTAAGTTGACCACCTTCAAACTTGACATCAGCCCTCAACACATCAATATTTTCTTTGTCCCTGATTATGCAAAGATCATTACGAATAGTGTCAATTTTCCCCATGAAATACTCACTAAAAGTATTAGCTAGTTGTTCGTCGCTATCATTTGATGGTAATATCACTTCACTGTTGTTGCCCATTAGAACGTTGGTGAGTTTATAGAGTTCTCTTTGATTACTACCAACTTCTGCTATCTTGCTTGAGAAATGGTCTTTTTTACTTTGGAGCAGTAATTGATTATAAATTCTGCATTGCTCCTTATAAATCTCTTCATGGATTGTCAAATGCGTTTTTCGCATTGTACGCTCTGCTCTACGGCGTTCTCGTTTCGCTGCTCGGAGTTCCTCAGTGTACCATTCTGTGTTTGGTCGGATTGTTACTGCTTTTGTTTGCAAAGGAGCGTGTTTGTTGATAATGTTTGAAAGGTCAGAAACATATTGAGTGACGAGTTCATCGACGGTACCTTTAGGATTTTGAAACAAGGGTGAATTGTTCAGATCCTGGATGAAATCAGCTTGTAATATTTCTCTAATTTTGCGAAATTTGATAGTTTGTCTCTTTTTCTGACTCTTTTGCAGCCGAAGTTTAGCTGAAATTGCTAAGTGGTCACATGTTGAATTTCCTCTTTGATCGAACAGATTTGGATCATGCGTAATAGGTTTTCCATGCAAAATCGAGTCATTCTCTCTCGTGATCAGAACATCCAGTGTATGCCCACGTTGGTGCGTCGGACCGATTACATGCTGTCTAAGTCCATGATCATCGAGTGATTGTAAGAACTTGAGAGCATCAAAATCTTTCGAATCGTCTAGGTGAAAATTTAAATCTCCAGTTATGACAATTTCATCGGGAATGACGGAAACTTGATCTAAAAAGTCCGACCATTCATCGAAAAACACGGTGTTACGGAAATTGTTAGTCCTTGATGGAGGCGGACGGTAGATCACATATAGATGAAACCTATCATTTTCACCACTGACTACGCATTCTAGCATTTCAAAATGGGTATTTTGTATACTGCTTGAAATTCGCTCTACCTTCATGTCAGAATTGTAGACGAGCGCTATGCCACCACCTCGTTTGGATGATCGAGATACATGATGTATATTGAAACCGTCGGGTTTTAACTCGGAAATGACACTTTTGTCGACTGATGACCCTAGCCATGTCTCTGTTATGGCAAGTAAGTCAACTTTATTTGACAGTATAAAGTCACACACAGAGAGTGCTTTATTTCTCACCGATCTACAGTTTACTGTCGACATAGAGACCTCATGAACGGTGTGCGTATGAGACCTTTTCAAAGATGATAGGTTCCCAATATTCACCTTCGAATAGTGTTGTAAGTTTGTTGGTCTATTAGTTATAATCCGTTCAATCGGATGTTCTATGTGTGAGTTGGAAATATTTTCCCAGGTTGACGATATGGGACCACAGGAAACATAAACTAGATTATTTTCATTGACACCACATTGATGCACTGTATGTCTAGGCCACCCGACACGCACTGTGTGGATATGCCGAATAACCCGGCGCCCTGCTTTTGTTCCCCTCCTCACCCGACAATTTCTTGTACGATCTGCTCGAGGTTGACAGAATGATGCAAAACACATCGTACGTAAATCAAAAACTGTCAAGAACGAAAATTCTTCGAAAGCCCTCTCAATAAAAGTCAAGATAAAAGAAAAACAAATTGTACGTATAAAAGTCGGATAGAAGTCACGGATGAATGAACACAATACCTAAAAATCAATTAACTAAAATGCCTATTAAAGTACGAATTTTAAAACAACAAGTTCCGCAGATATGTTTAATAAGATCTCTTGTAAAAATACAACAAATCTTAAGACTAGAACTTCGGTAAATTACAGGAAATTTGGCAAAAGATCGAGAGCGATAGGTGGAGCGGCCATTACATAGCGCTAACACTGTTCATCCCCGTTTATCACTGTTTATCCCCGTCTCATACAAATTTAGATAATTATAGGAAATTTAGAGCAAAAGCCCGTAGGACCTGTAACTCAAGCAGGAAAAATTCATGGAGAGATTTTGTTTCCAAATTAAATTCACACATTCCTATTAATAAAGTTTGGAACGCAATTAAAAAGATTAAGGGCAAAAATACAAATAAACAATTCCACCATTTGAAAGTTAATAATGCCACAATTACTGATATCACAGACATATCTAATAGCATTGCAAATGCTATATCCAAAAACTCATCCACAGAACATATGTCTGCTAAATTTATTGACGTTAAAAACAGAGAAGAACGGAAACATTTGAATTTTACTTCTGATATTTTAGAAAATTACAACAAACCATTCTCCATCGATGAATTAAAACACTCTTTATCAAAATCGCATGACACTGCTGTAGGTCCAGACGAAATACACTATCAAATACTTAAACATCTTCCAGAAAGCAGTCTTCAATGTCTTTTATCAATATTTAATAAAATTTGGGAAACAAGCAATTTTCCAAAATCTTGGAAAGAAGCTATTATTATTCCTATTCCAAAACCGGGGAAAGATCACAGTGATCCATCAAACTATCGCCCTATTGCTCTAACAAGTTGTATTTGTAAAACCATGGCAAGAATGATCAATGACAGGCTTGTCTGGTTTCTGGAGTCAAATCACCTGCTTGCTGATATTCAGTGCGGCTTCAGAAGCCAGAGAAGTACCTTAGACCACCTTGTCAAACTTGAAACATTTATTCGTGACGCTTTTATAAACAATGAACATGCTGTATCAATCTTCTTCGATTTGGAGAAAGCATATGATACTACATGGAGACATGGGATTTTAAAAGATCTCCACAATATGGGGTTAAAAGGTAATTTACCAATATTTATATCGAACTTTTTGAAAGAACGTCAATTTAAAGTTCGCTTGGGTTCCACATATTCCAACTTGTGCAACCAAGAAAATGGTGTTCCACAAGGAAGTATTTTATCAGTAACATTATTCAGTATTAAAATTAATAGCTTAGCACAAGTTCTTAGAAATGATGTTGAAGGCTGTCTGTTTGTAGATGACTTTGGCATCTCATATCGTTCAAAAAACATGGCAAGTATTGAAAGACAATTACAACTTTGTCTAAATAAAATTCAAGACTGGGCAGATGATAATGGTTTTAAATTTTCGAAAGCAAAAACCACTTGTGTTCATTTTTGTCAAAAACGTGCACATCATCTTGACCCAGAACTTAAATTAAATGGAACACCAATCAAAATAGTAAAAGAATTTAAATTTTTAGGAGTCATCTTTGATAGTAAATTATCCTTTGTTCCACATATTAAGATGCTTAAAACTAAATGTTCTAAAGCACTTGATATTTTAAAGGTTGTCGGCAATACTCATTGGGGTGCAGACAGAAAAGTTTTACTTCAACTTTATAGATCTCTAGTCAGATCCAAGTTGGACTATGGATGCATAGTCTATGGATCTGCTAGAAAATCGTATCTCCAAGCCTTAGATGCAATACACAATCAAGGTATACGTATCTGTTTAGGAGCTTTTCCAACTTCTCCTATTGATAGCCTTTATGTAGAGGCAAATGAACCCTCACTTCAAAACAGACGTATAAAATTGAGTATTCAGTATATAATAAAACTTCGTTCCAATCCAAAACATCCGTCATATAACTGTGTGTTCAACCCGAAATTTCAAACTAAATATAATGAAAAGACCAAAGTTATTAAGCCACTGGGATTGAGACTTCAAAAACATATTGCAGATTCTAAAATAGATTTAAATGTTATTTCTGAATTACAAATTCCGAATATCCCACTTTGGGACTTATTAAAACCTACTATTAATTTAGATTTGTCGGAAAATAAAAAGTCCGACACAAATTCACTGGAATTTATTCAGAAGTTTAATGAATTGAGACAAAATTTCTCTACACATAATGAAATTTATACTGATGGTTCAAAAGACAAAAATAAAGTTGCTTCCGCTGCTGTCCATGGAAATGATACTTTTTCAGTACGTTTACCGGACAATAGTTCAATTTTCACTGCAGAAGCGAAAGCTCTTCAATTAGCAATGAATTTTATAAAGCTTTCAGAACACAAGAAACATGTTATATATTCTGATTCTCTTTCCTGCCTTCAAGCGATCAAAAATTGTAAAATTGACCATCCTTATGTTTATAACATTTTGAAAGAATATTCATTCCTGAAAAGTCAAGGACATAACATTATTTTTTGTTGGATTCCAAGCCATATTGGCATACGTGGTAACACGAAAGTTGATACTGCCGCAAAACAGGCATTACAGTTGCCAATTACAAATTATCGAATCCCTTACTCAGATCTTAAATCTTTAATACGAGAATATGTTATACAGTTGTGGCAAACGGATTGGAATGGAAAAGTAGAAAACAAACTACATGATATAAATCCTATTGTTAACAAAACAACGAATACTAATCTTAAACGTCGAGATGAAGTCGTTATTACTAAATGTAGAATAGGACATTCGCGGATGACACACTCGTTCCTTCTTCAAAGAGAGGATCCACCCGAGTGTGTTTTCTGCCAATGTCCTTTAACAGTTAATCATATTTTGTTGGAATGTGGAGATACTGCTCTAATTAGATTAAATTATTTTGATACCCGATCTATGAAAGATCTTTTTACAAATGTGAATCTTAATACAATATTGGGATTTCTTCGTGAAACTGGTTTTTATCAAATGTTTTGAGTTGATTGTGCGAAATTATAATTATATCAGGATGGTTTTATATACACAGTGATAGTGATATTTGAGTGATATATTTTTAACATGTTTGCAAATAAGTTTTTGTTTTAGATATATTTCTATGTCCGTCGGATGGGACGTTAAATGGTGCCACGTGTCAAGAATCACAACCCCCTTGGCACGCAAAAGATTGTTTCCCTGATTTTCGAACAAGAGCAGGCTCATTGGGGGCCGTCAGGGAAACTGCAACACTTTACAGTCGGTTAACCGCCGTAAAATGGCTGAAATACTGCCAAACCAGCGTAAAACTCTAAATAATCAATCAAATATATTTCCACTTTTATATCACGCCTTTTCATTTATATAGAGTAAGCCGCAGGATAGCTGAAAAATTGCTCAAGCGGCTATAAACAATAAATAATCAATCAATATGAGTGAAAAATTATCGACGGGACGTAAAACAAACAATCAATCAATCACCTCTCCTTGGTGGATCTCTCTGTGGTGATCATTACTTATTCCACCTCTATGCAGTGATCAATCTTTATCCACCTTCCCCCAGTGGGCGGTATTTAATCCCCCTATTCGTAGTGATAATTCATTGCGTCATCTGTACGTGGTGAGCGTTCGTTCTTCGAACTGTCGATGGATGAGCGTTCCTTCTTCCACCTCTCCGTGTTGATTATTGCGTCTTCCACCCCATTGTTCATTCTTCTACCTTTCCATGGTGAAATTCTTGTTCCTAATATCTAAGATGAACATTGGTGGGTTTTTTCCCCTTCCATCTATCTACAATAAGCATTCCTTACATATGATCTTTCTACAGTTTCGTATCCTTTAAGACGCATATATTTAATTCCATACTGTTCACGACGAATTTTCATTTCTGTAACATATCTATTCAAAAATCCATAGAGATCTAGAATATATTTTTCGATTATAAAATGTATTATTAGTTTTGCATTTATGTTATTCATGCAAACTGATTAAAATAAGATATCAAGATCCGCTCACATAGATCGCTACAGTAGGATCTGATGTAACTCCTTGGAGGGTCAAGTCCGTATGACCTTTCGCTTTGAATACTCATGAGAAATCAACCAATCATATTGCGTCATACAGACATTGATGGCTATTTAGCTGGTTCCCAGCAATTCATAAACAAATGCAGTAATCTCTCCCCCACGAAGTCCATTTTACACTATGAAATTGTATGTTCTATTATAAGGAATTTTAAACTTTTGAGCTAATACGTAGTCTATTCCATTCATACAACCAAATAAACGTACAATATAAAATACACCCAAATTAAATTAATTGTGAATTGCGATTAATGTATGAATAGGGATGTGTACGATTTGAATAGTTTTCAAGTAAACTAGTTCCCCGTTTATTGCTGCTACATGGCTAGTTGTATTCGGCGCGTCAAAATTTTTCTGAAGAAAATTTATGGCTTATTTTTAATCGTAAGTACGGTTCAAATTTCACCAGAAATCGCATGTGGTGGGGTCACCAAAGGAGTAGTTTAATAACACAATAGGCACTTGGGGTATGGATCATTCAGCCCCCCCCCCCCCCCCCCCCCACACACACACACACTTGTTAATATTACTGATTTGGGTTCAATAAACTTATTCAATATGTTTCGTCTCTGTTATGTACATGTACTTCATGTCGTGAAAATTATGTTTTAAGCAGTGATTGTAAGAAGAAATATAATCACTGATAACGAGATTTTTATATCACATAAGTAATCTTTCTGGATATTAACAAATATAATTTTAAAAATATATATCAAACTTCGATGCCAGATCAAGAAAGAAAATAAAGGGGGAGGAGGTGCAGGATCCATGTCTCGAGTGTCTGGTTCAACATGAATTTATTCTAACGAACTGTACGCCAATGCATATTGTGTGTGTGTGTGTGTGTGTGTGTGTGTGTGTGTGTGTGTAAGATAAGATATTCTTTATTTCCTCCAAATTGATTGAAAGTATATCAAAATCAAACGGTAAATTTATATGAGCTAAACAAGAAAAAACATATTTATATTATGTACAAAATTCACGTTGACAGTTTAGAACTACATATTACGACAGTCAATGACAAAAATCCCTCTGTTTTTGTACAATGTATTAGCAACAGTAATCATTATTTGCTTCCATTTTATATAAGAGATATTTTGAAAGCTTGTATCTTCAACACAGCCAATTAATGATAAATACTGTCTTTCATATTCTTGGCATTCAAACAAAACGTATTCTTCGACACTGAGTATTTGTAATATATTTTCAAGCATAGTCTCTCTATCTTCCAAAAGGTTGAAACAGCTTAACATAAGATGCATATTAAAGTTACGCGTATTTCTATTACATAAGGGACATAATTTACTGATAATTTTCATTGAAGACACTTGTACCAAGAAATTAATAAAAAGTCTTTTGGATGGTTCGTCTTTTACAATTTGCCATAATCTGTTAGGTCTTAGCTTATTGTGTATTTTACTGAAAAGATGCATATAATTATCTATGGAAAGAGAAGCAAGCCATTGTCTTTCTTCTGCTGCCCAAATTGCTCTAGTGACAATTTTAGAAAATTCATTTTTGTTAAAGACTTCGTTACTATTATTTTTTGATAAATCAATAACCTGGTATTTTTCTGCTGTTTTTAACATAACTTTGGTTGAACAATGTTTTTCGGATACCTGAGCATCAAGTAAATATCTAAAAATTCTGTAATGTACAGTTGTTTGGTCTGATCTATGAAGTCTGCCTAGAAATAATAATCGACATTTGTCGATATAGCATTGTATTGTCCAGAGTCCGATGTTTGAAATGCTGGAAAGTGAAGGAGAAAATTTTGAGAATCCTTGAATAATCCTGGCAAAATGTCGTTGTATGTATTCAAGTTGCTGTGTGTCCGCGAGTGTTAATATAGGCCAAATTTCACAGGAATAGAAGATAGCGGGTAGAACAACACGTTTCCATATTTTAGCTGAAACAACTGGATGGATGTCGGAGTTGTTCACACCAATAGAGTGTAATGAGTGTATTTTCGACCTTGCTGCTTTGCACACTCTTTCTGTCAGTTTGTCACTTTTCATATTTCCTTGGAGAAGGCAGCCGGCATAAATAGTATTATCGGATTGAGGAATTTCGTTGCCAAAAAGGGTAATGCCAAAAGACACAGAACATTTATGAGTTTGGTTAAAAACAATAGAAATACTCATAGAAGGATTGTAATGCAGTCTCCAAGTAAAAGCATACTTTTCTATATGGTTTAGTAAACGTTGCAGGGAGCTTGGTGAATAGCTTAATAAGACAGTGTCATCTGCTAACAAAATACCTGGAATATGATTGTCACCCAGTATAAGACCGCTGTTAGTTTTACATATTTCGTGTAACAAATCATTTATATACACAAGAAACATAAATGCACTGAGGACTCTACCTTGTCCAACACCTTGTGATGTTTTGAAAAGTTTGGAGTTTAAACCACCAAAGGATATAAAACATTTGCTGTCATCATACCAATATTTTATGATTTGCCATAGTCTTGTGTTAATGTTAAGGTGATACAATTTATATAATAAACCATTGTGCCAAATTCTGTCGAAAGCTTTTTCGTTATCTAAGAATGCACAAAATACTGGAGAACCTTTACCCACATAGTAGTTAACAATTTCCTTCAAATCATAACAAGCTGGAATGGCACCATGGCCATTCCTAAATCCAAACTGTAGTTCATGAGGGAATGATATATCTTTTTGTGTGAAATCATCTTCGATTCTTGATAGTATTACTTTTTCAAATAATTTACTAACAACAGAAGTCAACGTAATCCCCCTGTAGTTCGTAGGGTTACACTTATCCTTATTTTTGCCTTTGTATAAAGATATAATTTTTCCAACTTTGAAGATCTCAGGTACATATTTTTCTTTAAATAATAGACACAATTTTTCAACAAGTGTGTTTCCACTGTACATAAGATGTTCATTTGTAAGGAAATCCGGTCCAGGGGCTTTTCCTTTGGAAAGTTGTTTAATTTTGTGTTCGATTTCTTGTGCAGTTATGGCGTCTGTTTCTGCAACAACAGTATCGTGGCGGTTCAGATAAGCATCGATGTTCTCTACAGTTTTGTCTATGTGGTTCTTGAATCCCTCATCAAACCTTTTAAGGTGATACTCTTCGTTAGCAAGATCAGAGTAATATGCCTGCCAAAGATTGCACATATCAGTGATGTTTTCTGCAATGAGGTCTTTATATTTCAATTTCGAAGGTAGTGTTGTACTCGAACGCTTCTTATTTTTCCATGCAGTTTTATAAAACATTTCTATGTCAATTTCCGCTGCTTTTCCAATTTCATCAAAGATTGAATGGTTCCAATCTTTTTGTGCAAGTCGATGCATTTTTCTGAATTCACGTTTTGCATTTTTGTATTTTACATATGATTTCTTGTGTATATCTCTTGGTGAACCTTCAGATTTCCAGATCCTTCTTGAGCGCCGCATTTCGTAATGGGCGTTATTTAGTTTTGCTTTTTTCCAGTAGGGCTTTAGGTGTGGATTAAATTTTCCATATGGTATATGGTCATCAGCTGCTGACAGAAGCGATGCTGTAATGTGGACAAGAAAACTATCGATGTTTTGTTTACAAAGTGGAACTGTTTCTTCTCTGTTTAGAAGCCTGGCACATGTATTTTTGAATGCTTTTAATTCGATATCGTCGGCATGTTTCCATTTGGTAACGTTCCTTGAATAATCTGGAGGGAGGTTGGAGAAGACATTAGGAATATCAATCTCGCATAGCAGCGGAAAATGATCAGACACATTGTAATCAAAGTCTTGAAATATTTCTTTATATTTAACATCTTGTGAGATATATTCAGGGAAAAGATATAGTCAAGAAGAGACTCAAATTGTTTATCTTTAGTTTGGAATGTAAATTGATTCCCCGATGAGAAAAGGCTACAGAAATTTCTCTCCTGAATATTTTGAATAAAAAGTTTTGATTTTTGGTTTTCCCTCTTATTTTGAACGTCTGTATTAAAGTCGCCACATAGAACTACAGGACCGATTTCAGACAGTTCATCACACAAATCGAAAACATCTTGCATCACGGCTTTGTATTCTTCATAGGAATTGTTTGTTGAAGGAAGAAGGCATCCTATAATGAACATTTTCTGCGAGTTTTTTCTATTTCTATCGCCATGATTCTTTCATTCACTGACTTTACATGTACTTCTCGATCATCAAAGTGACTAGAATTTCGAACAAGGAATACTATCCCTCCTCTTGTGATGTTATGTTTGGATATCCCTGGAGCTGCAAAGGATGTTATATTTTCTGGGAAAGAAGTACGTAATACTGGTAAGCAGCTTTTGGGGAGCCAATGTTCAGATATAAAAACTATATCAGAAAATTCTAGCACATCAGATAACTCTGAAAGACAACTGAATACTCCATGTACATTCCAACATGAAAGGAACATAAAAGTTATGAAAATGTGCGTTAATCTCATTACATTTTTTACGAGTGTTTCCCTTCAGCGTTTCTGTCATTCCGGATAACCCATTCCCTGACAGTGATGGTATCTGGCCAGAAATCTGGATCTTGAGTTTTTTCATAGTCATTTTCATAGATGTTTGCACGTACTACAAATGTGGGGAACCTTCTTTCAGCATGGTGGGCGAGAAGAAATATGTTCGATACATTAACATCTTTGTTTTCGCACCATTCTATAATGTCAGCTTTGACTTTCTCGTATGTTGTACCTTCTGCCTTGATGTTTGCTAAACAATCCGCTTGGTTCGGCGTTTACTTCTAACAGATGTATAGCCTGTGAAAGATGATTTGGTCTCAGCAATGCTATCCTTATTCGTCTCCAAGGATAGTAGAGCATTTGCATAGTTTTTCTCCGTACTCAGGTTTTCTTTCTGATTTGCATCGATTTTGCTATGCGATGAAAGACAATCTCCTTCCGGAAAATTGGTTCGAACGTCTTGATCCACTAGATTTCTCTCATCAGCTGATTTGTACAATCGTGCTCTTTCTACATCTCTTTTTGTGTAGGTGGTATTCTGCCTAGTGTTCCGGCGTGCACTGTAACGTGGAGAATTCTCTTCCTGCACAATTGCAGTTTGTCTATCACCTAGAGGATTTTTTGGAGATCCCTTTGATATATGTTGACCCCTCTGACTTTTTCTTAATTCCTTCAATATTTCGTCATTGGATTCATTAGCATCCTCACAGGACTTTAGACTTTGACGCAGGACTTTTACTTCAGATCTTAACTGTGAAGTACTGTCAGAAAGTCTGGTTTTTTCCTCCATACACGTGGAAAGTTCTGTGTGTAGTTGTGATTGTTGTCAGCACGTAATTGACAAATTTCGTTGTTTTTAGACCGTAGTTCACATGCAAAGACTGCTTTCAGTTCTGTAAGAGATTCCTTAATAGGGACGAGTTCTTTACGTATGAGGTCTTCCATTATTTGTAGGGGTAAGCTGTATGCGTCTCCACTTCCTTCGTTTGTGATACCAGCAATACTCTGTGACAAATCCTGCGACATGGCATGTCTCATTTTGTGCTTGCTAATCACTTCCCTTTGGAACTCTGTGGTCGACACAATACCCTCCACAAAAGCATATATATAATATACATCACTTGCATATTTTTCTGTCACTGATTTTCCAGTACCTCTTTGGCGTCGTTCTGATAAGAAACCGTGGGGGAAATCTTCTAGTTTGGATTTTGCATAGTCATACAAGCTTTGCCTTATAGAATTTAGTTGTTCCGGTTCTTCAGAATATTTTCCCACAAGATTCAAAACAAAAGTTTCCTTATCATATTGACCGAACTGCTCTTTAATTTCACTAAATATGTCATTGTCAACTTCATCTATGTACATCTTGTGTACAGTAAATACTATCTTCGTCATGTTCGTTCTCCGAGTCAGAGTCCTTCGAGTCCTTCGATGAAAGCATATCCATCAGCGAGATAGGGAACACGTACTGCCATCAATTTTTGGAGACACCCTGTATTTATCAAACCGTCGAGCGTGACCCTTTTCCAAAACAAGTTTTTGTTACACTTGGGTGAATATATACAGGTAAACAAAAATGCTTGACCGGAAGTGTATCAAAATGATGATTTTCTAACACTTTTTTTTATTTACCGATTTCTACACAAAACATTTTTAACAACGGACTGAAATACCTATTCTGGCGATAATCCGTGATCTGGAAATGTGTATTCGAAGCATAAAACGGGAGCACCTTTCATCTACCCGTTTACTATCGAGAGGCTCCAAACGGGATCACACACACACATATATATATCTATATATATATATATATATATATGTGTGTGTGTGTGTGTGTGTGTGTGTGTGTGTGTGTGTGTGTGTGTGTGAATATAAATTATGTACATGATATTTGATAAAAGTTTGACGGTTTAGACTGTACTGAGTTTCATATTTGATGTCTCGCTCAAGAATCTCTCACTCATATGAGACGTCGTTATTGTCAGTGAAGGACTGCAATATTCAGGCATATGCTAGGCGCTTACAGCCTTTGAGCAGGGAAAGATCTTTATCGTGCCACGCATGCTGTAGCAAGGAACCTCTTGAAACTTTGATTGGGCTCGATATTCGCGTAAGCAATTTCCGTAAATAAACAAGCGATGAAGTTAAACCGTTAAGAAAATTAAGCTCATTTTGAGTATTTATCATCACGGCAAAATTTTACTGCAGAACATTAACCATGATTGACGAGCGGACGTGCCGAATACAACTAGTTTACTACACATAAACAACGGGTGAGCGGTGATTTAATTAGCCAAAATGAGCCGACTTCATTGGTCAATTGATTTTTCCGTTGCATACGAGAGATACCGAATTATAACGTCATTAGCCTCCTCGAAGCTCGCACTTCACTGCGTCGTAACGTGGTACAGAAAAGTATGTCGTCACAGCTATAGTATCGTTAGACACAAATAGCGCATTTCAAATCATTTAGACATCAATTAATTACTTTGCAAACAACGCAAATATTCTTGTGGTAGTGTTAGATACATGGGTTAACCTTTAGTTCGATCGGACCAACGAGGGGCCATATGTAATAAAGACTGGTTTGTGTCTCTGCTGATAATCGAACCCTGAGCTAAAGGGTTAACCCACTAGCCCAAACTAGTAGGAAGGCCATGTATCTAACACTACCCTTTAGCTCGACCGGTAGAGCACTGGACTGCCGTGCCAGAGGTACCGGGTTCGATTCTCAGCAGAAGCACAAACCAGTCTCTGTTACATTTGGCGTCCACGTAGGGACCCGGGTAATCTCTGGCGGGTGAATGTGATTGCCCTCAGAACTTCGCCCCACAGGCGCTGGCACTCTGGGAGAGTTGGGACGCCTCTCTCTCTCTCTCTCTCTCTCTCTCTCTCTCTCTGGGGAGATAATGTGGTAGTGTTAGATACATGAGTTAACCCTTTAGCTCGATCGGTAGAGCACTGGACTGTCGTGCCAGAGGTCCCGAGTTCGATTCTCAGTAGAGGCACAAACCAGTTTCTGTTACATTCTTATCAGTTTTGTGGAAGCCATTTTGTTGTGTTGTAATGAACTCCGTTAATACGCGTGGAAAAACGATACATCCTAAATTCTGACTGTCGATGATTAGCCCTTGCTAACACTCGGAAGGCTTCGGGTACTAGGCTACCCTTACTTGTTGTACTCGAGAGAAGCAAGGTCAACAGGGTACCAGTTTAGTTTTCAAGAAGGTCTACTTATTCAACGCGCTGAATATTACGCCAGCTGACGTAAACAGTGTATTGTGACGTCATATCTAGCTGTAATGTGTTTCTTTCAAACAAAACTATCGCAGTAATTTTTCTTTTAAAACTGTAAACAACGATGATTTCAAAGGTGACCCGCTGATTGGCTAAGATAAAGGTCATGCGGGCGTGACCCGCTATGGGTTTATGTCAGAATCTACGTGAGAGGATCTTGGGATCTTATCTTAATCAGATTTAAGTATGGTGATCCGAAAAGTCGAAGTTTAGAGTGCTGCTAGTCAGCTGTTTCCTTTCGTCAGTCAATTCTAATTTTTGTAGAATTTTTAGATTGTTTCCCCTCCATCGGGATTTTTGTCCGTTTAAAGAAAACAAAATACACAGAAAATACAGGCATTGTTGACATCACATATTTTGACCTGTCTCCAATCGTTCAACTTAAATATTGGCGCAAGGGATCATGGGGGAAACATCGCTGGTAGAATCTGACAGTGTTAATTTGATTGGGTTAACGAAAGGTCATGCGGACGTGACCCTTTATGGGGTTACGTCAGATCCTAGTGTAGCGATCTACGTGAGCGGATCTTAGGGTCTGATTTTAATCAGATTGGTTATTCCTGTTGATTTTAATTATCAGTTTCCTCTCAGAAAGTATACAAGTGTATGTATTTGAAGTTTTCTTTGAATGAAAAAAAAAATTGAGGAAAATCGTTTTCTAAAATTTTGAAACAAAAATACTTCTATCACTAGACGTACTTCAATGTACTGACAGACGTTAATATCAGTCTTTTAAAACAAAAATGTTGAAAATTTCAAACCGTGCATAAGTATATGTTCAAAATATTGTTCTACGTACATTATATGTTGTCATTATTGATAACTAAGAAATGAAAGGGGGAATTCTGAATTCATCAATAATTGACTTGCATACAAGTATTTCAAAAATCGAAGAATACAAAAAGAAATAATATTGCAGAGACAGATGGATGGGACATCCTTGTCATATACCTCTTTGCATATATCCACCCATTGTTTTTTATTCTAAATATAGGTTTATTGTAGAGTATATTAATCTATTTTAGAAAGTTTTCACCGAAGTTATATTTTTGAACAACTTTCGTCATAAGTCCCATCCAACAGAGTCAAAGGAATTTTGAAAATCAAAAATTAGCAGTGTTGATTCTAAATCATTTTCTTCGCAATATTCAAAGATATTAACAATTAACCTTGCATTTATTTTTATTTTTCGCCCTTTTATATAAGCTAATTGATTTACATGTATTGCTGTATCTAACACTTTCTGTAGTCTGTTAGTTAGATTGAAAGCTATTATTTTATAATCAGTATTTATGAGACTGATAGGTCTGTAATTGTTAAAACTCTGGGGGTCTCCTTTTTTTAATATGAGACTGATTAAAGATAGTCTTTGTGAATATGTCATCGTATTTTTTTTTTAAATCTCTTGAAGAGTGTACTAGTAAAAATGTTTTATGTTGTCCCGGAAAATTTGATAAAATTCACAGGGTAATCCATTAGGCCCAGGCGATTAATTTTTCTTGATATTAAAAATAGCTTCCTTACATTCTGATATTGAGGGAATGATGTCGAATTCAGTTTTTTCTTCATCATTCAAACTATATTCTAATTGCATATTATTTAGATATTCATTCACTTCATTTTCATTTTTTGAAGTATACCATTTTTCGTAAAAGCTGCATGTAGAATGTAAAAAGTTCATCGTCATCAAAAACCGTACTGTTTTTATTTTTTAAAGATTTTATCATACTTGATACTTGTCTTTTCTAGATTTAAAAATTAGGAAGTATTCTTTTCTCCCTCTTCAATCCATTTTGATATTATTTGCGTACCTTTAGCTTTTTTGTTTATTAATTCTGTCAATTCATTTTCTAAATTTGTTTTTCTATTCATATCATTTTTTTCATATGGCAAGCTTTCTGTCTTACTTATTTCTCCTTGTATAAAATTCATTCTATTTTGTATGATGTGGACATGTTTTTTGAAAAATTAATACATTTTATTTTGATATTTCTTTTCAAATTTTCCCAAGAATCCAGCGAATTTTCTTTATCAAACTTACAGTTTTTCAGGAATGTGTTAATTTCGCTTGTGAAAGTTTTATTTTCGATTAGAGATATGTTAAATTTCCAATAACCTTGACCTATAAGGTTTTCATTTACAATCAGAGAATAAAGTAAATGGAGGTCTTTATAGTCAGACATCCTTGTACCATTGAACCAGAAATGTTTTGAGGTCTTACATTTTCATATTGATAACAAAAGCTATTTGATAGTAGTATATAGTCTATTCTACTTGTCGGAGTATTTGATCCATTACACCATGTATATCCCCTTTCGTCTCCGTTTCATAGTTTTCCATGTGTCATGTAAATCGAGCTTGTTCAGTGATATGCCTTCATTGATTCATTTTCTGTTGAGCAATTAAGGTCACCACAAATCAAAATATTTTCAGAATTTTCTGTATAACTACTAATCCAGTCTTTAATATGTTTTAAAAAATTGCATCTGTAATTTATATATTTTGGTGCATAAATATATTAACAAGTGTAATAATAGCAGTAGCTATTAGACCAAATTCAAATATTAAAGGGTTTCAAAAACCTGGAATTACTAAGAATATAAACATTATACAGCTTGCCGATGAGTGCACTCTTCCTCTAGAAGATGAAATCTCTCTAGAACATTCCATGAAGATTATAGAAAAATTCAGCAATGTTTCAGGAATATATTTAAATATGTCCAAAACAGAATGTATCTTAACAGGTCCTCATAAATATCTCTATTCCTTTCTGTAGATAGCTTATGCAATAAAGGAATTTTGATTTTGAATATCTATGTAAAACAAATATTTCCAATATAAATGATTATAAAACAATGGAATATTTCCGTTAATCTTCAAGGAATTGCTTGCATTTTTAATGAATATATAGATGACCGAAAACAATTACAGTAGGGGGAGAAAAGTGTTGAGAGAAAAAAATGGCGTCACGTTACCAATGCAAGCGAGATAACTCATACGGAAAACCTTCTTGACAGTTGGTTTACTTAGATAAAATAGAATAACTTACCTCAGTACTTAGTTAAGTGTCCCTTCAATCGAATTACTTGCTGGATTCTTCTGGGAACAGAATTATAAAGATTTCTCACATAATTTAAGTTGATGTCCTGCCATATCCTCAGCGTGTGTTGAAAAAGTTCATCTGCGGAATTTATATTGTGCATCTGTGATTGAAGTTTCAGTTTAATATATAGCAAAACATTTTCGATGATGTTTAAGTCTGGAGACTGTGCAGGCCAGCTCATGCCTTTAATTCGATTTCTGGCAATGAATTCCTGGGTCCTACGAGAGCGATGTACGGGGGCATTGTCATCCTGAAAAAGGTACAGTAGGGGGACAAAAGTGTTGAGAAAAAAATGGCGTCACGTTACCTTATCAAAATATCGCGCATAATAAATCTGTTTATTTACTGTTTATTGTTCGAGTTATGGAAATTCCCTTGAAATATAAATAGGTTAGCATGTGTGACGTAGACCATTACGTGTAATTCATCGTCTGTTCATAGTTTTGTTTACATAATATATCTCGACAACAAAATGGAGGTAAATCGACAAGAAATGTCAACACCCTTGAAACAAGTGATCGTGGAATTGTTTTGAACGGAGAAAAGGCATCAGATATTGCAAGCAGTGTCAACAGATCTCTAGCTTCAGTGTATCGTGTTATTCGGAAGTTTCAGAGTACAGGATCTACGGAAAATTTACCAAGATCAGGTCGGCCTCGTTCTATTGACGATCGGGAGTATCGGAGGCTTCAGAGGATTGTAAACAAGGATCGTCGGGCTCCTCTTAGGGACATTACTGCTGAATTTAATGACAGAAGAGCAACATCAGTGTCTCAGAAAACTATTAAACGCCGATTGAAAGCTAGTGGTTTCTCAAGGGGTGTATATAGGGGAAAAGTTGTGATAAAGAGTGTCAACAGAAAGAAACGTTTATCATGGTGTAGAGGGAAGAGGCGATGGGATGTACAAAATCAGTGGTCGAAAGTTATATTCAGTGACGAGTCTCAGATATGTGTTGGTGAGAACAACCGAGTGTATGTGTGGAAAAAAGCCGGTGAAGGTTGGAGACCCGACTTAGTACCGCGACAAAATGGCCGAAAGTTCAGCATCATGGTTTGGGGTTGCTTATGTTTTCATGGCGTGGGGACATTATGTCGAGTGGAAGGAAATATAAATTCTGAAAAATACATTGACATATTAGATACAAACCTCTGGCCTGTGATAGTGCGTCATTTTCCCAACGGAAGCTACCTTTTTCAGGATGACAATGCCCCCGTACATCGCTCTCGTAGGACCCAGGAATTCATTGCCAGAAATCGAATTAAAGGCATGAGCTGGCCTGCACAGTCTCCAGACTTAAACATCATCGAAAATGTTTTGCTATATATTAAACTGAAACTTCAATCACAAATGCACAATATAAATTCCGCAGATGAACTTTTTCAACACACGCTGAGGATATGGCAGGACATTAACTTAAATTATGTGAGAAATCTTTATAATTCTGTTCCCAGAAGAATCCAGCAAGTAATTCGATTGAAGGGACACTTAACTAAGTACTGAGGTAAGTTATTTTATTTTATCTAAGTAAACCAACTGTCAAGAAGGTTTTCCGTATGAGTTATCTCGCTTGCATTGGTAACGTGACGCCATTTTTTTTCACAACACTTTTGTCCCCCTACTGTAGCTTCCGTTGGGAAAATGACGCACTATCACAGGCCAGAGGTTTGTATCTAATATGTCAATGTATTTTTCAGAATTTATATTTCCTTCCACTCGACATAATGTCCCCACGCCATGAAAACATAAACAACCCCAAACCATGATGCTGAACTTTCGGCCATTTTGTCGCGGTACTAAGTCGGGTCTCCAACCTTCACCGGCTTTTTTCCACACATACACTCGGTTGTTCTCACCAACACATATCTGAGACTCGTCACTGAATATAACTTTCGACCACTGATTTTGTACATCCCATCGCCTCTTCCCTCTACACCATGATAAACGTTTCTTTCTGTTGACACTCTTTATCACAACTCTTTCCCTATATACACCCCTTGAGAAACCACTAGCTTTCAATCGGCGTTTAATAGTTTTCTGAGACACTGATGTTGCTCTTCTGTCATTAAATTCAGCAGTAATGTCCCTAAGAGGAGCCCGACGATCCTTGTTTACAATCCTCTGAAGCCTCCGATACTCCCGATCGTCAATAGAACGAGGCCGACCTGATCTTGGTAAATTTTCCGTAGATCCTGTACTCTGAAACTTCCGAATAACACGATACACTGAAGCTAGAGATCTGTTGACACTGCTTGCAATATCTGATGCCTTTTCTCCGTTCAAAAACAATTCCACGATCACTTGTTTCAAGGGTGTTGACATTTCTTGTCGATTTGCCTCCATTTTGTTGTCGAGATATTATGTAAACAAAACTATGAGCAGACGATGAATTACACGTAATGGTCTACGTCACACATGCTAACCTATTCATATTTCAAGGGAATTTCCATAACTCGAACAATAAACAGTAAATAAACAGATTTATTATGCGCGATATTTTGATAAGGTAACGTGACGCCATTTTTCTCTCAACACTTTTGTCCCCCTACTGTATGTCTGAATACATTATTAAAGGAACCAATATGGTGTAGTAAGAAAGAACTAAAGCCACGAAGTGCCAAAATCGGCCCTGTCACCAAAATAAGTGAAACTCTCTCAAATGATACTTTAAGATTTATAAGTTATAAAACACTTTATTTTTCCACAATATCTTATCTAGTTTTCTTTTTACAGTCATTCAAAATTGATATAGTTTTCTACATGTTTACGATGACTTTATGACGTTGACGTGATTTACTATGGTGTCATGAGGAAAAGGTTATGTATAAGAAGGTAATATGTACGTAAAGACCCTGATGCCATACACTGAATGTAAAATCTTTATATGGAATGAGAGAAAATAACATAGCACAAAGAAATACATATTATAATTACTTAGTTTATTTTTAACAGAGCATGTGCCTCCCCAAAGAAAAATCTTCAAAGATATAATGATAAACAGAAATTGTGTTTGTTCATTCAAATGAGAACTTTACATGCAAATAAAGTGTTCAATTATTCCAACTTGGGAAATAAAGTTAACAATAGTAAAATTTATCAAAAAAAAAAAAAAGAAAAAAAAAAAAAGGGAATATAGTGTATATTGCATGTAGATGACAATTTATTCTATTTCATAAAATACCACATGTATTCAAAAATACCCTGAACTTAATTTTGATTTTTATTCTTGCAATAATTTTTAGATCGAGGCGTGGGGCGATATAAAAAATTGTATCCAAAATGGCGACAGGCCGCAAAATTTGCCAAAAAATGGTGACCGATACAGGTTTAGCTTGTTATAATATCTATCTGCATGAGTTTTCGCGGAAAATATGCAATGGATATTCAAGAAAGAAGGTACAAGCTTTTTCATACTATGATAAATTTTGCAATTTGGGAGACTTTATTTTACTCATAATCACAGGACCGATTTTGATACTTCGTGGATTTAGTTCTTTATCTTTAACAAGCCGATATTATTTTCAGAATTAGCTAAAAGGCAGCTTTGAATATTTCAATGATATTGTAAACTTAAATGGTATTAACTAATGAAATGGTTTGATGACAAACTTTCATGTAAAAAAAGAAAACTAGATTTGTGAACATATGTTTATAAAAACAGTTGTAACAAAAAGTTTTAAAAATTATGATTTTTTCAAATATACAGTATGAAAACATTTTTCATGGGAACACAACATATGAGTTATTATGTAAACGACACGTTAAAGTATGTGATATAAACTCAAAGTTGATTTATGATATTTTCTGTCATGAAAAATTTATATCTCCACTACATCAAACATATGACGGAAACGTTTTGGAATACCAAAAACGGCTTGGAAATCAAATTATGAACATAAAAATCATCAGCTATTAAAGACAAAAGCATATCAGATTTTATCTATAGATTGTTAAATAACCTACTATGTAACAGAGAAATGCTTAGTAAATGGAAAATTGTACAATATGATTTCTGTGTTTATTGCAAAAATATTAAAGAAAACAACGAGCATTTTATCGTAACATGTAAAAATGTTTCTCATATATGGGATGTTGTTAAGCAAGTTTTAAAGTTTGATATATCATGGAAAACGGTTGTGATAGGATTTTACTTTGAAAACAATAAAAAGACACTTTTTTGAATAGCACAACATCCTTATTTGCCCGTGAAATATACAAATACAAATTGTGCAGTAGATAACAAAGACGAAAAATCTCAAGAAATATGTAATCACGTAAAAAGCAAACTAAATTTTTATACAGAAGTATACATAAAAAAAAATTCATGACAAACGCTATGCTAAGGTTGTGAAAGTTATCAAAGACAAATTGTAATTCATATATCTTTCTAATCTCTTTTCTTTCTTTCTTTTTTTTACTTTGAAATTTTGTGCCTTGAACTTTGAGAAATCTTAAAGAAAGAAAAGGAAAATATATATGTAAAATAGAGGTTTGTATGCATATGTATATTTAATTTTTGAAAATACTGAATTGACAACAAACAACTATACTTTACTTTTCGTAAACATTCTCTATACACGTATAATGTAAGAAGTTCTCACTACACGGAGGGGCCCTATCCTCATGTAGTGCTGCCACAGGGGTTGTGAATTGAACATGTGAATGGGTTAACTCTTTATATGGCAGTTTTGTGTTCTGGATATACATGTTTCATTTATATATTTTTGTTTTTGTATTTTTTTTTATTATTTTTTTTTTCTATATCATGTCAATGAAATTAATTAATTATGATACCGATACATATATGTGTATGTAAGCATATGTATATATGTGTATATAGTGTATATATACATGTATATGTTTGTGTATGTATATGTATCTATGATACATCCAATCCATGGGGCCCCTGGCACCCTAAGTGCGGATTAAAAGGGGCTCTCTGCAGAGACTTTAGCCTTAATTAATATATATATATATATATATATATATATATATATATATATATACTCTGATAATAAAGACTGAAACTGGAGGGGGGGGGGGGGGGGGGAGAATTCGAAGAATACAGAAAATGTGAAAGAGGAGGTAAATAGCAAGACTATAGTTTCCGTAAAGCAATCTAGAAGTGTGTAAATGGTTCAGAATTTCATGCTAATCATTACAGCTGCATTTGCATACTAATTGATGTATCTACAAACACTGGGAATAGACAAAGGGGTTTTTCCCTAAAAAATTATGTGAAAATATTTGTGACAACCTTTGACACTAATTTAATCATATGCGAAATCGATTTTTGAAAATTGATGTAAATAGCTTACGTCAGTAACTAGATATTGTCATTGAACAATTAGTTTCTGTTAATATTTGTTCTGTGATGTAGCTTAGTGAGAACTGAAATACTATGGCAAAGCGCAACGAGCTTAAATTAAGGATGAAAGTCAAATTACAAGCTACTTGAAAATATATTTCAAAACTGTTCACTGTTCATATTTTAAAAATGTATTCAACATACATGTTTATGGATTTTAAATTCCCTTTCAAAGTATATTTTACTGTTATATGTACATACAAGACAATCACAAAAATAACATGATATTAGAAAAACAAAGTTGTAGTGGCGTCGAGATCGGTGGGACAGATTTTTTTAAAGTTTACAGGGATCTCTCATCATAACGAGAAATCTTTTTGTTGTATACATGTAGACCCTGACATTCAATTTACAATAGAAAAAGTTTACACAGTATTTTATTTTAGATGATTTCATTTCGGATCCCCCCCCCCCCCCCACCGCCCGCAACACCAAACAGTCAATCCCTACATCTAACACGGATAGATACACAATAATTGGTGACCATTCCTAAAGAATTGAACGTCTGTTAGAAATGCAAAATATACACGAGTACAAATAAAGTGTATCAATGATGCGGATTAATTTCCTTATAGATTGCCACGTAAAAATGTGGTCCCCTATTGTGGCTTCATCTTACCCTTCAATGTCATGTTTTGAATATATTGTCGCGGTAGCTCAGTGGTTGAGTGTTCGCTTCGTAACAGGGAGGGGCCTCAGTGGCCAGGTGGTTAGAGCATCACGCTCAGAATCACAAGGCCTCTCACATCTAGTCGGCGCGGGTTCGAATCTCGCTCGCGCCGATATATATGAGGAAGTTTGCCAATTTACTTCGGAAAGTCGGTGGTCTCTTCCCGGGTACATTGTATCTGGGTTCTCTCCTCCACCAATAAAAAGTGGACGCCACCAGATAACTGAAAAATTGTTGAGTGTCGCGGAAAACAACAATCCATCAACGTAACAGGGAGGTCGTGTGTTCGAGCTCCGCTCGTGCCATGGCCGCGTCAAATCTACAACGTAAACATAGGTAGTGATTTCTTCGTCAAACGTTCGGCATTTAGAAGTGAGAATCACGGGTCTTTCGGATATGACCTTAAAAACTGCAGGTGTTGGCACGTTAAAGGACCCTCACTGCTACGATGCTAGGCGTTAAATATGGGTCTAAATTTGTGGTCACCTAAAGCTGATGACGACTCAGTATGAGTGAACAATTCTCGACGGGACGTAAACAAACGAACAAGCTCTGGTGATCTTGAAGTGACGATTCCCTCCATATATTACCATATGAAACTTTAATCCCCTATTGAAACGCCATCCTACACTCCGGGGTTATAATTTGAACTAACTTGAATCTGCATTACTGTGGATACTTGCATATTAATATGAGTAATAATCACGGTACTGTTGGTCTAAAGAAAAGATATATTTCAATATGCATTCAATTACAAAAAGTCTTCCCAAGTTATGATCCCGCCCTATAAATAATGATTTATTTGATCAACTTGAATCTATATTACTTGAGGATGCTTGCAAATCGTCCCTTGACATAATGTATAAACCACAACTTCTACATGCTTGCTGAAAATGCTGTCTTATAATATTCTGTTTCCAGAAAATTGAATTCAACAGGTTTTTTGTTTTGTTTTTGCTTTTAAGTTTAACTAAGAAAGGTAAATAAACATAATTTTATGAAAACTTTAATTAAATATCTATGAAAATATGAAGCATACATAAGGATTTACTTAATCATGTCTCTGTTTTAGATGATGCCGAAGAACTCATCAGAGTAATCCCAGACCAACATCGAAACAATTTTTTTGTATTAGTATTGAATGGAACAATGCTTTAAACCTTGTTCCCATTGTCAAAAATAAAAAAAAAAATGTT
This sequence comes from Ostrea denselamellosa, assembly GCA_024699665.1. NCBI lineage: Eukaryota > Metazoa > Mollusca > Bivalvia > Ostreida > Ostreidae > Ostrea > Ostrea denselamellosa. The sequence continues at coordinate 1,405,894 of JAMZEH010000029.1, read as the reverse complement.
AAGAATCTTTAATATCATTAAGTTATTTTTTTTAAACATGCATGTAATTTACATATTAATCCTGCACAAACGTATAGCCTCTTTAATAACTGATCGCCTTCTGACGGCCGGAAGTAAAATTGTGAAAAATATATCTAATTTTATAAAAAAGATGTGTTCATGATTGTATGCAAAGTGAATGAACGACAAAATTGCATGTACATTGTGTGTCATGAATATTTTTGCTTTAGAAGAAAAAAAAGATATAACTCGCAGAAGTTTTATGTGACATTGTATACATAAATGACACCCACCCACCCACCCACCCCCAAAAAAAACACACACACACACACAAAGAAAACAAAAGAAAAAAATACAAAAACAAAAAAACCAAAACAAACAAAAACAAATAAAAAAAAAACCAAATAAACCCCCCCCCCCAAAAAAAACAACATATTACTAAGTATTCAGGCCTGGATGTCTCGAAATAAACTTAAGTCGAAACTTAAAATTAAGTCTGAGATTTTACTCAAATTTTTGAATGCTGAAATAAAAGAAAACGTAATATTACGTACATGTACCGTCCACTCTTAACAGAAGTTCCACTAGTTTGAGTATTTTATTTGTCGGGTTTCACAACCAAAATAAGAATTTGTTTATGAATTTTTCAGCGATATTTATTCCTTTATATTTTTTAAAGATGGTTTTGTATGAAATAATATACTTTTGACCGAGGTATAGAATTATCATAAATGATTTATTCCTCGTGTCCTCGTGATTAATGCTTCTTCTTTATTTTTATTATTATTTTTTTTTTGTTGTTGTTGTTTTGTTTCAGTTGTATATTAACAATTCTATTGAATGAGATTTCATTACATTTACATGTGTCGTTCTAGTACTTTTGATTCATTTTGATTTTCCGCCCTATTGGTTTTAAATGATTTGTTTTCGTCTTTCCAAGCTGACAAATCTACGTCATTAGCACATTTTGTCAATTTGAGTGGCCACCGTTACGTGCTCCAGTTTTAAAACAGTATTATTATTTTACCTGTCTGTAATGGTGTGATGCACTCACAGAACGTGTAAACTGTACTCTATTCATGTCAAAAATATTTTTGATCTAAATCAAAATGCGCTACAGCTTGGACATGAAAAATTATTATAGATTAATTTAGGTTAATTGCCATATGAAATATTGTGTGCTCTTTTTAACTATGGTTTTAAGAAATAATAGAGCCTGAGATGCAATTTCCCTATACATATATCAATCATGTCTGCACGATTCCTTATATGTGTAAATTCACATTCACTGTGTGTTTTCTGCTGAACATATTGATGTCATTTGCACCAATGGAAACCAATCTAATTTCTTTCACTTTAGTTAGAACTTAGGTCCGACTTTTAGTGCCGTCTGTCAGAATATGAATATATACATTCAATGAACTCCATGACGTACGTCGCGATATTGTAGAAAATGTTTGAAAATATGTTTTCTGATTATTTTTTTTTTTTTTTGCTTCACTTGTCATAGGATTTCTTCTAGAAATATACTTATATAAAGGAAAAACTATCCATTATATATTTACGATGTTATATTCTGAGATTTTAGTGACCTAGGCAAATTTTGTAGATTTTAAAAGAACAATTATTCCATACAATATCGCAATTTGTTATGAATGTTAGAATAAACCAAGCATGAATTTAGTTAGAAAAATCTTTCAGTATCCTCAGAATGCTGCGTGTAAGTCTACTGCTCATGAATATAATGCATACGAAACGTCTAACCATCATACCAGCATTTTAGAACAAGACAGATACACATGTATGTATGTCCTGTAGAAACAGCGAATCGGTCATTCTTGGATAACCATCTTTATTAAGGGGGATAGAGAAGAAGAAAATAATCGCATCTCACGTTTTCTTTTGTTCAAAGTAATTCAATTAAAAATCAGTTGACATGAGTACATGTGTAGCCAGATATGCATGACATGAATATGACAATCGAATTTCAAACACGAAACAGTTAATTTAGATTAATTTCATTCGTGATGCAAACATTTGAACGATCTTAGAATTTAAAGTAGGTATTCGAAATTCCAGTCAAATTTAAGAAAAGAAAGAAAAACATCACCAAAGGTTTCCTGAAAAACCTGTCGATTGTCTGCTGTCAGTACCGGTCGCACTAAAATCATAATTTTGATCACAGAACATAGAATGCTCGTGCCCCGTGGGGATCTGGATTGTTAGAATAGATCCTCAGTACCCCTTGCTTGTCGTAAGAGGCGACTAAATGGGGCGGTCCTTCGGATGAGACCGCAAAAACCGAGGCCACGTGTCACAGCAGGTGTGGCACGATAAAGATCCCTCCTTGCTCAAAGGCCATAAGCGCCGAGCATAGGCCTAAATTTTTCAGTCCTTCACCGGCAATGATGACGTCTCCATATGAGTGAAAAATTCTCGAGCGGGACGTTAAACAATACATTATCAAACAATCATAATGCTCGTGGACGCAAAACTTCGGCCTCCCCACCCCATCTTTGTATTTTTTAAATGTTCAGTGTGTGGGTATCTAGCAAATATTTTGTTTCAGCTCACTTGAGCTGAAAGAGCTTTCAGCCCATGAGAGTTTTTCTGATTACAATTTGTCAAACAGCCGTCCGTCTGTACATAAACTTTTTAAATTCACCCTCTCCATGCAGAACTACTGGGACAATTTTAACCACACTTGGAACAAATAATCTTTGGGTAAAGAAGATTCAGTTTTTCTTTTTAAATGAAGGGCCATGTCCCCTTCAAAGTGGGATCAAGAAATAAATTAGAGTAGGGGTCATTTAAAATTTGTCTACTATATGTATTTTCTTTCTTTGCTTTTAATTCTTTCAACTGTGCATATTTAAAATATACTTCACTTAATATCTTCAACTTTTGGAACTTCAAATAAAACGATTCCATTTCAGTTCTGTGTGATGTTTTGCGAATGTCTTAAAAGTTAACCTTACCAGCATGCCATGCACATTTGAAAAGATTGTGTTCTGCATTATACATGTATAGCTATTGAATAGACATATTATATTTATAAAGATTGATAGGCGCATTGTTTACAAACGTAAGGCGTCCATAAGGAAATGGCTATCCTTAAAATATGTAAAGATACCAAAAGCGACAACACCGTAAATGTATATATATATTAACATTGATATCATTCTGTCTTATGTACATGACTTACAGATGGCTATGCAAAGCACAATTTTTAAAAAGAATATACTTATCAAAAATGTAATTAAGTATTTTAAATATAATTAAATAAATTCTACTTTTTCCTTTGGAAAATGAAATCTACTTAATGACAATAGAGTATTATCAAAATAAATTACAATGGAGTAATAATAACCTTAATCTGTCTGAATAAATTACAATGGAGTAATAATAATCTTAATCTGCCTGAATAAATTACAGTGGAGTAATAATAATCTTAATCTGCCTGAATAAATTACAGTGGAGTAATAATAACCTTAATCTGTCTGAATAAATTACAATGGAGTAATAATAACCTTAATCTGTCTGAATAAATTACAGTGGAGTAATAATAATCTTAATCTGCCTGAATAAATTACAGTGGAGTAATAATAATCTTAATCTGCCTGAATAAATTACATGGAGTAATAATAACCTTAATCTGTCTGAATAAATTACAATGGAGTAATAATAACCTTAATCTGCCTGAATAAATTACAGTGAAGGACTGACTGCTTGGAAGTAAAAATAACGATATAAAAACGTTAAGCTTTTTAATGTTTTGCCTTACATATTTAATGTAAACCGTTTATGCTTACAAAGTAGTCTTGGTGGTATCAAGACGTTACGGTGGAATTTAATACTTGCGTCAATAAGTTACCCTGCTTTTCTTTGTAATATTTGCCGCCAAATGCTTTCGGCAAGGATAAAGATATTTAAATGATATGTTTTTAACAAAACTAAAATTAAGATACAGCAAATAGCTACAATACTGCGTGTCAAAAACGTGATATTAATGGATCGACACTTTAATTGAAATAGTTTATTGATTTAATAGCAACAAATGGTATGATAAAGTGATAAATTATAGAAACATACCGGTATGCAATCTTTCTTATTTAAAAAAGAATAATAAAAATGAAACAAAAATTTTAAAGAGAGGGACATATTTTACAGATACACATATATCCTTACGGGTTCCTCAAATACCTTATATTATTACTCGTGACTGAAGATGATTTACATGTATTCATTATCAGAAGCATCGATTAATATTTCTAGAATTAGTTTGAATATTTTTTCACATTCATGACAACTTCTCCAGTCGAATTTCTCGCAAACTCCTAAATAGAGCAGCTCGTCCTAGAAAAATGAAAACCACAAAACCGCAACGGTTTGTTGCAGAGAAAACATTGGAGAATGAAGGCAATCGATGGCATTGTTGATATTCAGAGCTGAAAGTCATTAGTATATATTTACATTCCAATGTTTTTGCCTTTGGTGTATTTTCATAAAAATCACATTTATTTTCGAAGATAATCCATCAAACTCCAATACGGATAAAGCGGTCGTGTTTGTTACCTCTTTGCATGTATTTCAAACACCAATCCATGTAAGAATAGATTTATCAAACAGTACGAAATTTACGTTTTGGAACTAACTACGAATCTATTTACGTCAGATTTAGGGAGGTTTTATCGCTGCTGCAATTAAGCAGAATACATCTCATCAACTAAGAGCAAGTTTTTTTTTAATAAAACAAAATCAAATCGCAATTAACACAGTATTATACGATTAAGATTGAAATAAACACTGTAACTAAAAATACATTTCGTGGTTTGACATAATATCAATACCAATCAGTCAGCGATTATTCAAAAAGTCGACGCGTTTAATCACAAAACTGCATATACTAGCAAAATATGGAATGATTGATTGATTGTTGTTTTTCGCCACACTTAACAATTTTTCAGTTTTCAGTGGAGGAGAAAACCCTGATACAATGTACCCGCGAAGAGACCACCAACCTTCCGAAAGTAAACTGGCAAACTTTCTCATATATATCGGCGTGAGCGAGATTCGAACCCGCACCGACAAGAGGTGATAGGCCTTGTGATTTTGAGCGCGACGCTCTAACCACTCGGCCACTGAGGCCCCTAAAATGTGGAATGAGTATAACTTTTAAAATATTGTGGCTCAAGTACAAAATAACGTTTAGTCGCAATAAAAATCCACAAAAATATGAAATGTATAAATTATTCTTTGTCTAAATCAGTTTGCTACAGAATGTGGCTCACTTGTTCATACACCGACGCTAGTGTAATAAAGTACAGAAAGTATAGAGGCGGATCCGGAATTTCCGGGGGGAGGGGGAAGTAGGCATGTGAAAATCAAGTATTAATCAAAATACTCTGCCATTTTAGATGCCAAATCTGGAGATTTACTCATATCCTTTTGTAAAGTTGTGGCGGTAAATGGAGGGGCCGCCCCCCTCTGCATCCGCCACTGAAATACATGCGCATGATAACTTAACGATGATAAATGATAGGGTTACAGCTATAAGAGTTATAGGCACTTATTTCTGCAAATAAGTTACTAACAATAACACGTTTTATTAGTAGTATACAGACATCGTAACTTAATCTTAGAAACAAGTGCCTTTGGTTAGAGCATCTAAAATGATCTCTAGAAAAGCAGCTAATTACAATGTTGTACAAATACTAAGTTATTCCCATAGCTATGGTGAATAGTTTGGTCTCTGAGATTGTTCTAGAGACAGGCATTGCTATTTATTTTTCATTAACGGGATTACACTGAGTCAAAAAAGAAACTTCACATTCTCTTGTCAAGGCACTTAAAACGAACAAGAGATAATAGGATGGTGCCAGTGATTTTATTTCATTGCTGAGATGTGTGTGTGATGTAATCAATACACTGACAGTGCCACAGATCTGTTCAGTTAGGCTACACGCCGTTCCAAAACATTTGTACACAGAATGTCAAGTCACAAGAATGAAACGTCGAAATGTCTCAGTTCAATATTGAGTATGGCCGCCTCGCGCATTCACCACAGCCATGCACCGTCTCCTCATCGACTGCCTGATGTTTGTGAACACATGGTTGGGGATTCGGCGCCATTGATCTTGCAAGGCAGCGCCAAGTTCCTGCAAATTCTGCGGTTGGTTCCTAAGTTCACGAAGCCCTCTCCCTAGTGCATCCCAAACGTGCTCGATGGGATTAAGGTCAGGGGACCTCGATGGCCAGTCCATGACGTTGATGCCAGCATTTTGAAGGAAATGTCGTGTCAACAACGCGGTGTGCGGCCGTGCATTATCATGCTGGAACTGTAGACCTGGACCATGAGCCGCCATGAAGGGAATGAGTTCAGGGGTGAGTACCTGATCGCGATAAGCAGCAGCTGTGAGGTTTCCATGGATGACCAGAAGTCTGGAACGGTTGTTCCCACAGAAAGCACCCCATGCCATGCAACTTCCGCCCCCGAATCTGTCCACTTCCTGCACACAACACTGGGCATACCGTTCATTAGGTCGTCTCCAGACTCTTAGCCTGCCGTCCGCAAATATGAGGGTAAACCGCGATTCATCACTAAAGACGACTCGATTCCAGTCTCTCTGGGTCCATCGGAGGTGACGTTGGGCCCACAGCAGACGCTGACGTCGATGAAATGGCGTCAAAATTGGCCCACGAGACGGACGTTGAGCATGGAGATTGGCAGACCGCAACCGATTTCGGATGGTCTGTGCGGACAGCCGACCTTGAAACATCTCAGCTCTGGTTCGTGCAGCCGGCAGAAATCGGTTACGAAGGTGACGTAGGACGATGTTCCGGTCTTCAACTCGTGACGTTACACGTGGACGACCCGACCTTGGGCGATCAGCAGTGGTGCCAGTTTGTTGTAGACGATGTCGCAAGTCATACACAGTACGACGGCTGTATCCCATTGCTGTTGCGATGTCAATAACTGATCGCCCCGCTTGCAACATGCCAACGGCACAATCACGTTGCACATTTGACAATCGCGGCATTTCAAGTACTGTTACAAATGTGGCTTAAAAGTGTTTTTTTTTAATGTTTGAGGCCATGGCAAACATGTGCAAATGAATCCAACTTCGATGTGGAGTTCACAACATTGAATGCACGTGCAAAACCTGATTTGGCACGAAAGGCATTTACACAAGAAATGGATGGCTATGAGTGGGTTTGGCTAACGGTTTATGAGGACCTGTTAAGATACATTCTGTTTTGGACATATTTAAATATATTCCTGAAACATTGCTGAATTTTTCTGTAATCTTCATGGAATGTTCTAGAGAGATTTCATCTTCTAGAGGAAGAGTACACTCATCGGCAAGCTGTATAATGTTTATATTGTTAGTAATTCCAGGTTTTTGAAACCCTTTAATATTTGAATTTGGTCTAATAGCTACTGCTATTATTACACTTGTTAATATATTTATGCACCAAAAAATATAAATTACAGATGCAATTTTTTTAAACATACTAAAGACTGGATTAGTAGTTATACAGAAAGTTCTGAAAATATTTTGATTTGTGGTGACCTTAATTGCTCAACAGAAATTGAATCAACAAAGGCATATCACTGAACAAGCTCGATTTACATGACACATGGAAAACTATGAAACGGAGACGAAAGGGGATATACATGGTGTAATGGATCAAATACTCCGACAAGTAGAATAGACTATATACTACTATCAAATAGCTTTTGTTATCAATATGAAAATGTAAGACCTCAAAACATTTCTGGTTCACACTCAAATGGTACAAGGATGTCTGACTATATATAAAGACCTCCATTTACTTTATTCTCTGATTGTAAATGAAAACCTTATAGGTCAAGGTTATTGGAAATTTAACATATCGCTAATCGAAAATAAAACTTTCACAAGCGAAATTAACACATTCCTGAAAAACTGTAAGTTTGATAAAGAAAATTCGCTGGACTCTTGGGAAAATTTGAAAAGAAATATCAAAATAAAATGTATTAATTTTTCAAAAAACATGTTCACATCATACAAAAATAGAATGAATTTTATACAAGGAGAAATAAGTAAGACAGAAAGCTTGTCATATGAAGAAAAATGATATGAATAGAAAAATAAATTTAGAAAATGAATTGACAGAATTAAAACACAAAAAAGCTAAAGGTGCGCAAATGATATCAAAATGGATTGAAGAGGGAAAAAAGAATAATTCCTAATTGTTAAATCTAGAAAAGACAAGTATCAAGTATGATTAAATCTTTAAAAAATAAAAACAGAACGGTTTTTGATGACGATGAATTTTTTACATTCTACATGCAGCTTTTACGAAAAATGGTATACTTCAAAAAATGAAAATGAAGTGAATGAATATCTGAATAATATGCAATTAGAATATAGTTTGAATGATGAAGAAAAAATTGAATTCGACATTCCCTCAATATCAGAATGTAAGGAAGCTATTTTTAATATGAAGAAAAATTAATCGTCTGGGCCTAATGGATTACCCTGTGAATTTTATCAAATTTTCCGGGACAACATCAAACATTTTTTCTAGTACACTCTTCAAGAGATTTAAAAAAAGATACGATGACATATTCACAAAGAGTATCTTTAATCAGTCTCATATTAAAAAAAGGAGACCCCCAGAGTTTTAACAATTACAGACCTATCAGTCTCATAAATACTGATTATAAAATAATAGCTTTCAATCTAACTAACAGACTACAGAAAGTGTTAGATACAGCAATACATGTAAATCAATTAGCTTATATAAAAGAGCGAAAAATAAAAATAAATGCAAGGTTAATTGTTAATATCTTTGAATATTGCGAAGAAAATGATTTAGAATCAACACTGCTAATTTTTTATTTTCAAAATTCCTTTGACTCTGTTGGATAGGAATTATGACGAAAGTTGTTCAAAAATATAACTTCGGTGAAAACTTTCTAAAATGGATTAATATACTCTACAATAAAACTATATTTAGAATAAAAAACAATGGGTGGATATATGCAAAGAGGTATAAGACAAGGATGTCCCATCCATCTGTCTCTGTTTATTATTATTTCTTTTTGTATTCTTCGATTTTTGAAATACTTGTATGCAAGTCAATTATTGATGAATTCAGAACTCCCCCTTTCATTTCTCAGTTATCAATAACGAAAACATATCATGTACGTAGAGCAATATTTTGAACATATACTTATGCACGGTTTGAAATTTTCAACATTTTTTGTTTTAAAAGACTGATATTACGTTTAGTGATAGAAGTATTTTTGTTTCAAAATTTTAGAAAACGATTTTGCTCATTTTTTTTTTTCATTCAAAGAAAACTACAAATATATACACTTGTATACTTTCTGAGAGGAAACTGATAATTAAAATCAACAGGAATAACCAATCTGATTAAAATCAGACCCTAAAATCCGCTCACGTAGATCGCTACACTAGGACCTGACGTAACCCCATAAAGGGTCACGTCCGCATGACCTTTCGTTAAGCCAATCAAATTAACGCTGTCAGATTCTACCAGCGATGTTTCCCCCATGATCCCTTGCACCAATATTTACGTTGAACGATTGGAGACATGTCAAAATATGTGATGTCAACAATGCATGTATTTTCTGTGTATTTTGTTTTCTTCAAACGGACAAAAATCCCGATGGAGGGGAAACAATCTAAAAATTCTACAAAAATTAGAATTGACTGACGAAAGGAAACAGCTGACTAGCAGCACTCTAAACTTCGACTAAGATAAGATAAGATCCCAAGATCCGCTCACGTAGATTCTGATATAAACCCATAGCTTAGCCAATCAGCGGGTCACCTTTGAAATCATCGGTATTTACAGTTTTAAAAGAAAAATGACTGCGATATTTTTGTTTGAAAGAAACACATTGCAGCTAGATATGACGTCACAATATACTGTTTACGTCAGCTGGCGTAATATTCAGCGCGTTGAATAAGTAGACCTTCTTGAAAAGTAAACTGGTACCCTGTTGACCTTGCTTCTCTCGAGTAGAACAAGTAAGGGTAGACTAGTACCCGAAGCCTTTCGAGTGTAAGCAAGGGCTAATCACCGACAGTCAGAATTTAGGATGTGTCGTTTTTCCACGCGTATTAACGGAGTTCATTACAACACAACAAAATGGCTTCCGCAAAACTGATAAGAATGTAACAGAAACTGGTTTGTGCCTCCACTGAGAATCGAACCCGGGACCTCTGGCACGACAGTCCAGTGCTCTACCGATCGAGCTAAAGGGTTAACCCATGTATCTAACACTTCCACATTATCCCCCCAGAGAGAGAGAGAGAGAGAGAGAGAGAGAGAGAGAGAGAGAGAGAGAGGCGTCCCAACTCTCCCAGAGTGCCAGCGCCTGTGGGGCGAATTTCTGGGGGCAATCACATTCACCCGCCACAGATTACCCAGGTCCCAACGTGGGCGCCAAATGTAACAGAGACTGGTTTGTGCCTCTGCTGAGAATCGAACCCGGTACCTCTGGCACGGCAGTCCAGTGCTCTACCGGTCGAGCTAAAGGGTAGTGTTAGATACATGGCCTTCCTACTATTTTGGGCTAGTGGGTTAACCCTTTAGCTCAGGGTTCGATTATCAGCAGAGACACAAACCAGTCTCTATTACATTTGGCCCCTCGTTGGTCCGATCAAGCTAAAGGTTAACCCATGTATCTAACACTATCACAAGAATATTTGCGTTGTTTGCAAAGTAATTAATTGATGTCTAAATGATTTGAAATACGCTATTTGTATCTAACGATACTATAGCTGTGACGACATATTTTTCTGTACCACGTTACGATGCAGTGAAGCGCGAGCTTCGAGGAGGCAAATGACGTTATAATTCGGTATCTCTCGCATGCAACGGAGAAATCAATTGACCAATGAAGTCGGCTCATTTTGGCTAATTAAATTACCGCTCACCCGTCGTTTATGTGTAGTAGACTAGTTGTATTCGGCACGTCCGCTCGTCAATCATGGTTAATCTTCTGCAGTAAAATTTTGCCGTGATGGTAAATACTCAAAATGAGCTTAATTTTCTTAACGGTTTAACTTCATCGCTTGTTTATTTACGGAAATTGCTTACGCGAATATCGAGCCCAATCAAAGTTTCAAGAGGTTCCTTGCTACAGCATGCGTGGCACGATAAAGATCTTTCCCTACTCAAAGGCTCTAAGCACCTAGCATGCCTGAATATTGCAGTCCTTCACTGGCAATAACGACGTCTCATATGAGTGAGAGGTTCTTGAGCGAGACATCAAATATGAAACTCAGTACAGTCTAAAGCGTCAAACTTTTATCAAATATTATGTACATAATTTACACACACACACACACACACACACACACACACATACATACATACATACATATATATATATATATATATATATATATATATATATATATATATACTCTTACTCTAACTATCGCCTGGACCTACTTGAAGCCAGAGCACACCCCCTTTCCGTCACGTTCACTCCTTAACATAATTGCATCAAATGCAATATTAAATTGAAACCGTGCATACTTGACATATTCGGAAAGGTGTGGTAAAAATTTCAGATAGTAGTACACTGGATAGTATCTGCACTATATGTGAGAATGGATTTAATATGCATTGGCGTACAGTTCGTTAGAATAAATTCATGTTGAACCAGACACTCGAAACATTGACCCTGCACCTCCTCCCCCTTTATTTTCTTTCTTGATCTGGCATCGAATTTTGATATATTTCTTTAAATTATATTTGTTAATATCCAGAAAGATTACTTATGTGATATAAAAATCTCGTTATCAGTGATTATATTTCTTCTTACAATCACTGCTTAAAACATAATTTTCACGACATGAAGTACATAACAGAGACGAAACATATTGAATAAGATTATTGATCCCAAATCAGGAAAATTAATAAGTAGGGGGGGGGGGGGGCTGAATGACCCGTACCCCAAGTGCCTATTGTGTTGTTAAACTACTCCTTTGGTGACCCCACCACATGCGATTTCTGGTGAAATATGAAGCGTATAATACTTACGATTAAAAATAAGCGATAAATTTTCTTCAGAAAAATTTTGACGCGCCGAATACAACTAGCCATGTAGCAGCAATAACGGGGAACTAGTTTACTTGAAAACTATTCAAATCGTACACATCCCTATTCATACATTAATCGCAATTCACAATTAATTTAATTTGGGTGTATTTTATATTGTACGTTTATTTGGTTGTATGAATAGAATAGACTACGTATTAGCGCAAAAGTTTAAAATTCCTTATAATAGAACATACAATTTCATAGTGTAAAATGGACTTCGTGGGGGAGAGATTACTGCATTTGTTTATGAATTGCTGGGAACCAGCTAAATAGCCATCAATGTCTGTATGACGCAATATGATTGGTTAATTTCTCATGAGTATTCAAAGCGAAAGGTCATACGGACTTGACCCTCCAAGGAGTTATATCAGATCCTACTGTAGCGATCTATGTGAGCGGATCTTAATATCTTATTTTAATCAGTTTGCATGAATAACATAAATGCAAAACTAATAATACATTTTATAATCGAAAAATATATTCTAGATCTCTATGGATTTTTGAATAGATATGTTACAGAAATGTGATAATGATAGAAAATTCGTCGTGGACAGTATGGAATTAAATATATGCTTCTTAAAGGATACGAAACTGTAGAAAGATCATATGTAAGGAATGCTTATTGTAGATAGATGGAAGGGGAAAAAACCCACCAATGTTCATCTTAGATATTACGAACAAGAATCTCACCATGGAAAGGTAGAAGAATGAACCATGGGGTGGAAGACGCAATAATCAACACGGAGAGGTGGAAGAAGGAACGCTCATCCATCGACAGTTCGAAGAAGGAACGCTCACCACGTACAGATGACCCAATGAATTATCACTACGAATAGGAGGATTAAATACCGCCCACTGGGGGGAAGGTGGATAAAGATTGATCACTGCATAGAGGTGGAATAAGTAATGATCACCACAGAGAGATCCACCAAGGAGAGGTGATTGATTGACAGTTTGTTTTACGTCCAGTCGATAATTTTTCACTCATATTGAGACTTCACCAACTGTAGGTGAAGTGCCACAAATTTAGACCTATGCTTAGCGCTCAGGGCCGTAGCAGTGAGGGTTCTTTAACGTGCCAACGCCTACTGTGACATGGGACCTCCGTTTTTAAGGTCATATCCGAAAGACCCGTGATTCTCACTTCTAAATGCCGAGCGTTTGGCGAAGGAGCAATCACTACTTATTTTGCGTCTTAGGTTTGACGCGCCAAGGAGAGGTGGAACAAGGAATGATAACCACGGAAAGGTGGAAATGATCACTACAGAAAAGTGGAACAAAGAATGGTCACCACGGAGAGGTGGAACAAAGTCGAAGGAACGCCCAAAAGGGAGAGGAGCAAGTAATGATCATAACGGAGTGGTGGAACAAGAAATGATTATCACGGAGATGTTGAACAAAAAATACTCACCATGGAGAGGTGAAAGAAAGAGTGATCATCACGGAGAGGTAGGACAAGGAATGTGATTTTAAGTGCGACAGTTTCCAGCAAATCAATTTCTATAGTAAGTAACTAATTTTCATAGCACCAACACCTAAAAATTTAGTAACACTTAATTTAGTAATGAGCGGAAATACTTATTCCGAAACCACTTCTTGTCAACCACAATCTAACTATCAACGTACTTATTTCTTACAAATAAAGGACAATGGTTTAACCCTATACGTCGCCTTCCCACTGGAGGTGGTAGGGTATCCAAAGCTTCCTTTCCATTAGAGGTGCATAAGTACCAAATTCCTCCTTCCTGTTGGAGATGAATGAGCACCCAATGCCTCCTCCCCATTAGAGGAGGATAAGTACGCAATGTCTCCTTCCCGTTGGAGGTGAATAAATACCTAATGCCTCCTCCCTGTTGGAGGTGGGTGGGTACCCAATACATATCATAATCATTATACCTCCTCCCGGTCGGAGTGAATGGGCACAGTATTAGTGGACTTACATTTTGGAACATGTCATTGTTTTTTGCGTAACATGTAAAAAGTTTATCAACTATATGGATCATAATATAAAAGATATTCTTTGATATTCACGAACTTAATATGCTAAAATATTTTTGTCATACAACTGGTAAAACATGTACGCAAAATAAAGTAGAAATTTACAGTGTAGACATTGTTAGATTATGTTATTTGTTTTTACTTTTATCTTCAATCGACAAGAGGATGTTCCAATTTTCAAGAACTTTTGTCCAGTCCTTTTGTTATAATATCTAGATAATAGAATATGCTAAAAGGAAACCAACATACATGTAACTATTATATTTCTATCAAACGTTGTTTTCATAGCATGAAAATTTGGACGTACTCCAAAGCTATAAACCGGGATATAAAATAAGCTATTCACCCCTCCTCTTTTTTTTTCTTTTTTTTTTTTTTAAATTTTGACGCCAATTTCCTGTAATTCAATTGGTTAGAGATTTCTCCAACACTGAAGAGTTCCACAGTAATGTCGTCTGTCTCTAACAGTTACGAGTCTTTTAATATTGAACATATTGCAGCATTCCCTGAATCAAAAGACATGCCGTAAGAACAGCCTAAACGTTGGTAAAACTGTTCTGAAGATAGGTATGGAGTTACCATCGAGGAAATGGAAAATTGCCCTGTGAGGGTATGACAGGGAAACACAGTTATACACTGAGATAAATAAACCTTACAGTACTTTACCACACCGATTTTTCGAATTTGAGAAGCAGTAAACGACGTTGAATGTTGATTATAACCGAGAAATGTACTTTATTTCTAGTTCACTATGACGATGCGAGAGGTAAGATCTTGACAGAGTTGCTTCTAACTGTTAGGGGTCTACTAATCATATTATATCGACCTTTGCACCTAAAATTGCAAGCAATGCAGCTGGTAAAAAAGAAAACCAACATGACGGCGTAATATACTTAGTTTACAGGAAGACAATCTTTAATTATACATATTTAAAACGTTGAGAGCCTGTGCTTTTGCACACTGCATTGTAAAAGGCCATGTCATGTCAACGGTCATAGGGGGAAATGTACATTTGCTTCAACACTGTGAAAGGACGAACACTGACGATTGATCAAGAACGTCTAAGATATTTGTTTAAAAATGTAATTGATAAAGTTAAACTGTCGTAAACATTACATATCAAAGTTACCACCATCAGTTGCAAATAATTATGTTTCATTCACGTTTATTTAATTTGAGGTTGTGAAATAGTAAATGCATAGTGATGTATAGCAGGAAGGCTTTTATCAAATTGTAAATTTCATGATCCCAAGGGTAGGTATTAGGACTCCAGGGATGGGCCAAACTTGGTATATGGTATTGAAACAAAATGACCAATGATTAAATTTGTTAACAATTAAACATTTTGACTTCTTCGTTATAACTGCAGTTTCATTTCAAACCACATCAACGCTTTATCTGTCTTTCATCTCTGAAAATTTAATTGTTACCAGATAAACAGGAGAGTGTAGGTACCGATATCTGGTTGTGTTCGCTAACAGAAGCATCACAAACTTTACATTATTTGGATAACTTTAACATTGCTGCGAAATAATTAGTCCGAATATTTGCAAAACTGAATTTTATTTGTTATCATGTACATCAAATTGAAGGCGTATATTCATGTCAAACTGTGAGGTGTTCTTCTTCTGCTTCTATCGGTACTCTAGTAACGACGTCTGCCAGGAAAGTTAGCTATAACGCACAGAAATTACAAGTGTTTGAAATTCGAACATCGAATAAAATTTATAAAGGATATAAGATTATTAGAAATTAATATTTTAAAGCAATTAAGAAATTTATGCAACTGGTTTCAGTTTTAAATACAATTTTAGAAAATTTTAGAAAATTTTTATGAATAATAGAATTAAGATATCACAGAATCAAGTATTATTGACAGTGTGTAAACGTGAATATTCACCAAAGCAGCATTGTCCGGAGACGTGGTTGCAGTACGCATTGAATCCACAGTTAGTGTAATAATCACACCATTGTCCGGTGGGCAAACAATAGTTATGGCCATAATACCGGGCTGAAACCATAGTCATACATGAAAAAGCGAAGATAACGAATGTTCATTAATCTGATAAATTCTATAAAGAATACAAAAATCAATATTAGGGCAAACAGCATAGGTGGGATCAGGTGTCTAAGAGGAATAAGCATCGCCTGTTGACCAATAGTGCCCACTGAGACCCCCTCTCTTGATAAGGTAAATGGAGTAATCCGTACAAAATCAATATGTAAAGTATGCACTTAAAGAACATTCTAACAATTCGTTGAGAACGTCAAATAGCAATCAACCTAAGGACAAGTTGTATTTACAAATAAGTTCTTATGGATATAACGACCATAGAATGTGCTAAAAAGCTGACTTTAAACAAGACTGTTGAATTCTCGGTAAGATAAATTTATTTTTCCAATAGCCTTCATCGAAGAACATGCGTTCGTGTATTGAGAATAAAAATGTGAAATATTGAAGCACAATTTGTGCCTCTGGAATTCCAGCAGACCGTTGGAAGACATGATCTCTAAACACTATGCATGTATAAATACTGTCATTGAGGAACTCCATCTTTATAATACTATCTTCAGGGTGGGTTGGTTAGTTATTTTACGTCCCGTCGATAATTTTTCACTCATACTGAGACGTCACCACCTGTAGGTGAAGTACCACAAATTAGACTTATGCGTAGCGCTCAGGGCCGTAGCAGTGAGGGTTCTTTAACGTGTCAATGCTACCGCAACACGGAACCTTCGTTTTTAAAGTCATATCCGAAAGACCCGTGGTTCTGACTTCTAAATGCCGAGCGTTTGGCGAAGGAGCAATCACTCCTTATGTTTACGTCTTAGGTTTGACGCAACCATGTCTCGAGCGGGCCTCGAACTCACGACCTCCCGATTATGAAGTGAACGCTCTGCCACTGAGCTATATAATCGCATCCGGTCCCAACTTCAGGGTACGTGTGCGAAGAATCAGAACGTTCTTTAACAAACTAATTTTTTGATGACTGATCACAAGACACGAATATTTCTGAGTTTAATATTTATTGAAGAAACAGCTATCTGTTGTGTCAAAAGGTATATTGGTTAACTTGTGGGGAGAAATTGTGGTATGAAAAGTTGAAAAGTCATACGTTTTGATGCTGTTAATTAGAAAATGTTTTGTGATTTCAAAATTACTAAAAGTTCTTTCTTAAAAATGTTTTGAAATCCACGTTAGATTTACGCTACTTCTCGCGAAAATTATGTCTGAAGTTTCTACATCACAACAGTAAATATTTTCACGAAGGCTTCTTTGTAGAGTGTGCAAAATTCTGAATTGTGAAGTCTATGCATAAGAAAACTTGTGACTTGTACGTGTAGGAAGCGTTTATTTCACAGTGGTTTCATGTAAATATACTTTTGCTGCTGCAATACCCCCATCCCCGTTTTATTTATTTATTTATTTGCAGTCGTGGTAAATCTTTATATGTAAGGATGGGAGAGGTACGTCTCATTCCATCTACGCCATGAGTAGATGTGAAATTCAAATCCAATACGTTAAGGTAGTATTTTTACCTGAGTATGAAAAGAAAAGGGAACGAGAGGTACACGATTCATATTAAGACATTCCGAAATAATAGATTCTTTGTGTGCGGCATTATATTATCCTCTTTTAATGGAAAAGGAATGAGCAAGCATTGAACTACTATAGATTAATATTGATTACAGTCATATGTAATGTCATATTGTTGAAAATTTGTAAACGTTAAAGTTAAAATCATCGGGCTAAAATCGGCCAAGGTTTTTTTTTTATGTATGCAGTATCTGTAAGACATTTTCCTTTTAAAATAAGATAAAATAAATCAACCCAATTCACTAACAAGAAGGCATAAAGTTTATCAAATTACGACTTACCTGATGCAATGGTCATCAGACAAACCAGAATAGTTAAGGCAACTAGGAATTTTCCCATACTGAATCGGTTACAGCTGTACTCGACGAATGATATCTCATACACAGCAGACCTTTTATACTTTACATGACTTCCTTTTTTAGATTTTCCAGTTAGTTTATTTTCCAATTGGAATTTACTTTGTGGTATAATTACGCATACACCCAAATACATAAAGCTGTCAAAAATATGGAAATCCAAAATCTCATAGATGAAATTGGTTTTACCTGCACGTGCTTGGTCGTACTGTTTTCTTTTGAAAATTATCATAAACACGCTGGAAAGTGATTTCCACCGTGAAACGATTAATTATTGATACAACCCGTATCGCACTATAAGAAAATATTAATGACCCCTTGCTTATACTACAAACAGGCAAACACATGATATGAATGTTTTCCGTTTGATTCTGCGGGATTATTCTTTAATTAGATAGTTATGAATTTTACTGAAACATCCCATTCATAAAACGTATTCAATTTGAACCTTGTTGTATTGCATGAACGAACTTAATTCAGGATATATTCATATGAGAGAGAGAGAGAGAGAGAGAGAGAGAGAGAATAGACGATTAAAAATTTATAAATTTAAAAATGAGGTTTAAAATATATAATAATCTGTTTTGCAGTACATGTGTATTAAAAATTTGCTTTGCTTTAAACTTAAATGGGAATCCCAACTTTTGGGAAACCCTTTCCTTTAGTGATACGTAATTAATTACCTTAATTAAGCGTTCGCTATCTGGAATAATCGGTTAAAAGTAGGTAGGTGTCTTAAGTGATTGATCAAATTAAAATATAATAGAATTTTAATGCAATCAGTTTGAACAAAAAACAAAAACCAAACAGTAATAATAAAAATAATAATTTTCAGCAAGTTATAACGGATGCTTTGTCAGATCGAGTCTGAAGCTACGAGGGTTAAAAAGTAACCATCTTAACTTATTTCCGGTTGAGATCCACTTCGTTTCGATGTAATTGGTCCCTGATATGATGCACGTAGACCAACGGTGTTCAAGACGTGCCATCAGCCCAGAACTGAAAAAGTCAGGGTCCTTTCCATTGACCCACTCCTCAATTGCCGTCACGACTTCTTCGTCAGTCCGGGAATGATGTCCACTGATATACTTTTTCATGTTTGGGAATAGGAATAAATCGCTTGGAGCTAAGTCGGGCGAATAGGCAGGATGTAGTATTAATTCATTCCTGTTTCGCCCTACAGCATCCATTGCAACTTTGCAAGTGTGGACTCTCGCGTTGTCTTCTGCGTTTTTCACGGATGGCGGTTCTCAGTTGGTCTAGCAGATTTGCATAGTACACTCCATTTATTATACTTTTCTTGGGTAAAAGGTCCAACATAATAACGCCTTTTGCGTCCCAAAATACTCTGGTCATCACCTTGCCAGTAGATGGTTGAGTCTTGACCTTTCTGGTCTCCCTGACCCCGCCCTACCCACTGACGACTCTGAGCTTTATTCTCATAATAATGAACCCAAGTCTCATCTGCAGTCATCAGACGCAAGAGAAGATCATCTCTTGACCTAAAATGCTTCAACAAGGCGCTGCATACTGATGCTCTGGTTGCCATTTGCTCATCGCTAAGGGATTTGGGGACTCAACGGGCATTTAGCTTCCGCATACCTAAACAATCATGTAAGATTGTTGAAAAGCTACCATGTGAATTGCTTAATGCCTGCGCTATTTCTTCCACCTGAGTTAGGGCCTCTGTGGCCTAGTGGTTAGAGCATTGCGCTCAAAATCACAAGGCCTCTCACTTCTAGTCAGTACGGGTTCGATTCTCGCTCGCGCCGATGTATGTGAAAAAGTGCCAGTTTACTTTCGGAAGGTCGGTGGTCTCTTCCCGGGTAAATTGTATCTGAGTTTTCTCCTTCACCAATAAAAACTGGACGCCACCAGATGACTGAAAAAATTGTTGAGTGTGGCGGAAAACAACAATCAAACAATCCCCTGAGTTCGCCTATCAGAATATTCCAGATTCCGAACTTTGTTAGACATTTCTTCGTCGGTGGCATCCAGTGGTGTCCAGACCTGGCTTCATCTTCTAAATTCGAATTCCCCTACCAGAATTTAACCGGAGCATAAGATGGTGCAGAAGACCTATAAACATCGGCTGACTCGTGGTGTATTTCCTTGTCTGTGTTACCTTTTAAACACAAGTACCGAATTACAGCACGGTTCTCAATTTTAGATGAAAAGTTTGCCTTTGCATCACTAGCCATGTTTGACATTCTATATAAATGAATGAATCGATACGCATGCAAATTTGTACCCAGGTATAAAACCTGTTTGTACACAGGTGACCGTCTTAATCAACCGGAAATGGGATAGGCTGGTTACTTTCTGACTCGCCCTCGTAGTGATTTTTTTTGAAAATGTGTATAATAAGCATTGTAATAGAATATTACAAGTAAAAACATATGTACACCAGAACTTGCTATATTGGGTGAAATTGGTAGAAATCCAATGTCTGTACATCACTTTAAAAATTTATTTCATACTGGTTAAAAATATCAGAAATGGAAGATTTAAAGTATCCTATCCAAAATGGTGTTCCTTTTTTTAATTATCTTATTGACGAAGGCAGAACTAAGGAAATTGGGCAACCGAGGTAAAGTTACTATGTAAAGATTGATTTCAATATGCATGAATATCCCAAAATGTGGCGAATAGTCAACATTTTATATCTATTTAAAAACGAAAAGTGAAATTGCATTCTTCTTGGTGATATCCAGAAAAATACATTGATATTATAAACTATAAACAATACAAAAAGTATTGATGTAACCGTAGAATATCGAGTCATAATTCAGAGATTGAATATGAAAGATATAAAGATACAACAGGAAACAAGATGATTTTGATGCAAAGCATCAAGTCGGTCGCTAAAATTAGAAATATTTAAACTATTTTCTAGGAAATGCACAGAAATTGTAGTATGAAATATTGTATTTAAAAATGGAAACAAAGTTAAGAAAAAATTTAAGGGCACTTCACACACACACACACACACACACACACAGGTGGACGTATGGGCTGATATAAATATTTCTGGTTTTGATTGTATAAAATTCCTTAAAAATATTAAAGGGACCTATAATATTTTTAGGATGTTCAAAAGTTGAAATATGTAATCCCTCCCTATATAACTCTATACAAATTCTTCAACTGTTTTAATGGAAATAAATTACATTCCATTAGATAAATTGAAATTGTTTTAATTATAAAAACAAATTTAGTTTCCGATCACTTATATTCTTCTAAGGGAAGTATGTAACAATTAAAAAGACAAACACACTATTCCGCAAATTTTCAGCCACTTGGTCTTTATCAAGCGTAAAAAAAACGACAATTTTTTTGCAAGCTAGGTACAATCCATATTAATTCATAATAGTAATGTTTTATTTCTCAAAAATATGATATTGGTAAATTTAGTTTCATTTTCATATTTTATTAAAGAACAATTTATTGTAGCAAGTGTCATTAATTTGAATACTCACTTTATAAAAAAAAAAGCATGTAATATTATTTATGAAAGAAGACTTGAGTGGTTTTCATAAATTATAAATATATAGTTTTTACAGCTGTAGTATCGTTAGATACATTTTTTTTTTTTTTTTTTTTTTTTTTTTTTTTTTATTTATAGATACAAATAGCGTATTTACAGTCGCCGGATAGCTGAAAAATTGCTCAGGCGTCTATAAATAAAAAAAACAAACAAAAAAAAAACAAACAAAGCGTATTTCAAATCATTTAGACATCAATTAATTACTTTGCAAACAACGCAAATATTCTTGTGATAGTGTTAGATACATGGGTTAACCTTTAGCTTGATCGGACCAACGAGGGGCCAAATGTAATAGAGACTGGTTTGTGTCTCTGCTGATAATCGAACCCTGAGCTAAAGGGTTAACTCACTAGCCCAAACTAGTAGGAAGGTCATGTATCTAACACTACCCTTTAACTCGACCGGTAGAGCACTGGACTGCCGTGCCAGAGGTACCGGGTTCGATTCTCAGCAGAGGCACAAACCAGTCTCTGTTACATTTGGCGCCCACGTTGGGACCCGGGTAATCTGTGGCGGGTGAATGTGATTGCCCTCAGAAATTCGCCCCACAGGCGCTGGCACTCTGGGAGAGTTGGGACGCCTCTCTCTCTCTCTCTCTCTCTCTCTCTCTCTCTCTCTCTCTCTCTCTCTCTGGGGGGGGGGATAATGTGGAAGTGTTAGATACATGGGTTAACCCTTTAGCTCAACCGGTAGAGCACTGGACTGTCGTGCCAGAGGTCCCGGGTTCGATTCTCAGTGGAGGCACAAACCACTTTCTGTTACATTCTTATCAGTTTTGTGGAAGCCATTTTGTTGTGTTGTACTGAACTCCGTTAATACGCGTGAAAAACGATACATCCTAAATTCTGACTGTCGATGATTAGCCCTTGCTTACACTCGGAAGGCTTCGGGTACTAGGCTACCCTTACTTGTTATACTCGAGAGAAGCAAGGTCACCAGGGTACCAGTTTACTTTTCAAGAAGGTCTACTTATTCAACGCGCTGAATATTACGCCAGCTGACGTAAACGGTATATTGTGACGTCATATCTAGCTGTAATGTGTTTCTTTCAAACAAAAATATCGCACAGTCATTTTTCTTTTAAAACTGTAAACACCGATGATTTCAAAGGTGACCCGCTGATTGGCTAAGATAAAGGTCATGCGGACGTGACCCGCTATGGATTTATGTCAGAATCTACGTGAGCGGATCTTGGGATCTTATCTTATCTTAGTCGAAGTTTAGAGTGCTGCTAGTCAGCTGTTTCCTTTCGTCAGTCAATTCTAATTTTTGTAGAATTTTTAGATTGTTTCCCCTCCATCGGGATTTTTGTCCGTTTGAAGAAAACAAAATACACAGAAAATACAGGCATTGTTGATATCACATATTTTGACATGTCTCCAATCGTTCAACGTAAATATTGGTGCCAGGGATCATGGGGGAAACATCGCTGGTAGAATCTGACAGCGTTAATTTGATTGGCTTAACATGCGGACGTGACCCTTTATGGGGTTACGTCAGATCCTAGTGTAGCGATCTACGTGAGCGGATCTTAGAGTCTGATTTTAATCAGATTTGTTATTCCTGTTGATTTTAATTAACAGTTTCCTCTCAGAAAGTATACAAGTATATGTATTTGAAGTTTTCTTTGAATAAAAAAAAAATTGAGCAAAATCGTTTTCTAAAATTTTGAAACAAAAATACTTCTATCACTAAACGTACTTCAATGTACAGACAGACGTTAATATCAGTCTTTTAAAACAAAAAATGTTGAAAATTTCAAACCGTGCATAAGTATATGTTCAAAATATTGCTCTACGTACATGATATGTTTTCGTTATTGATAACTGAGAAATGAAAGGGGGAGTTCTGAATTCATCAATAATTGACTTGCATACAAGTATTTCAAAAATCGAAGAATACAAAAAGAAATAATAATAAACAGAGACAGATGGATAGGACATCCTTGTCTTATACCTCTTTGCATATATCCACCCATTGTTTTTTAT
Source organism: Ostrea denselamellosa (assembly GCA_024699665.1). Lineage (NCBI taxonomy): Eukaryota > Metazoa > Mollusca > Bivalvia > Ostreida > Ostreidae > Ostrea > Ostrea denselamellosa. The sequence goes on along the minus strand of JAMZEH010000029.1, from coordinate 1,382,275 downwards.
TCTAAATATAGGTTTATTGTAGAGTATATTAATCCATTTTAGAAAGTTTTCACCGAAGTTATATTTTTGAACAACTTTCGTCATAATTCCTATCCAACAGAGTCAAAGGAATTTTGAAAATAAAAAATTAGCAGTGTTGATTCTAAATCATTTTCTTCGCATTTTCTTCGCAATATTCAAAGATATTAACAATTAACCTTGCATTTATTTTTATTTTTCGCTCTTTTATATAAGCTAATTGATTTACATGTATTGCTGTATCTAACACTTTCTGTAGTCTGTTAGTTAGATTGAAAGCTATTATTTTATAATCAGTATTTATGAGACTGATAGGTCTGTAATTGTTAAAACTCTGGGGGTCTCCTTTTTTTAATATGAGACTGATTAAAGATAGATGTGAATATGTCATCGTATTTTTTTTTTAAATCTCTTGAAGAGTGTACTAGTAAAAATGTTTTATGTTGTCCCGGAAATTTTGATAAAATTCACAGGGTAATCCATTAGGCCCAGACGATTAATTTTTCTTCATATTAGAAATAGCTTCCTTACATTCTGATATTGAGGGAATGGTGTCGAATTCAGTTTTTTCTTCATCATTCAAACTATATTCTAATTGCATATTATTTAGATATTCATTCACTTCATTTTCATTTTTTGTAGTATACCATTTTTCGTAAAAGCTGCATGTAGAATGTAAAAAGTTCATCGTCATCAAAAACCGTACTGTTTTTATTTTTTAAAGATTTTATCATACTTGATACTTGTCTTTTCTAGATTTAACAATTAGGAAGTATTCTTTTCTCCCTCTTCAATCCATTTTGATATTATTTGCGTACCTTTAGCTTTTTTGTTTATTAATTCTGTCAATTCATTTTCTAAATTTATTTTTCTATTCATATCATTTTTTTCATATGGCAAGCTTTCTGTCTTACTTATTTCTCCTTGTATAAAATTCATTCTATTTTGTATGATGTGGACATGTTTTTTGAAAAATTAATACATTTTATTTTGATATTTCTTTTCAAATTTTCCCAAGAATCCAGCGAATTTTCTTTATCAAACTTACAGTTTTTCAGGAATGTGTTAATTTCTCTTGTGAAAGTTTTATTTTCGATTAGAGATATGTTAAATTTCCAATAACCTTGACCTATAAGGTTTTCATTTACAATCAGAGAATAAAGAAAATGGAAGTCTTTATAGTCAGACATCCTTGTGCCATTTGAGTGTGAACCAGAAATGTTTTGAGGTCTTACATTTTCATATTGATAACAAAAGCTGTTTGATAGTAGTATATAGTCTATTCTACTTGTCGGAGTATTTGATCCATTACACCATGTATATCCCCTTTCGTCTCCGTTTCATAGTTTTCCATGTGCCATGTAAATCGAGCTTGTTCAGTGATATATTTTAAAGTGGATATGCCTTTATCGATTCATTTTCTTTTGAGCAATTAAGGTCACCACAAATCAAAATATTTTCAGAATTTTCTGTAGAACTACTAATCCAGTCTTTAGTATGTTTTAAAAAATTTCATCTGTAATTTATATTTTTTTGGTGCATAAATATATTAACAAGTGTAATAATAGCAGTCGCTATTAGACCAAATTCAAATATTAAAGGGTTTCAAAAACCTGGAATTACTAACAATATAAACATTATACTGCTTGCCGATGAGTGCACTCTTCCTCTAGAAGATGAAATCTCTCTAGAACATTCCATGAAGATTATAGAAAAATTCAGGAATATATTTAAATATGTCCAAAACAGAATGTATCTTAACAGGTCCTCATAAATATCTCTATTCCTTTTTGTAGATAGCTTATGCAATAAAGAAATTTTGATTTTGAATATCTATGTAAAACAAATATTACCAATATAAATGATTATAAAACAATGGAATATTTCCGTTAATCTTCAAGAAATTGCTTGCATTTTTAATGAATATAAAGATGACCGAAAACAACTATGTCTGAATATATTATTAAAGGAACCAATATGGTGTTCTTTTTTGTTTTTGTTTGTTTGTTTGTTTGTTTATAGCCGCCTGAGCAATTTTTCAGCTATCCGGCGGCTGAATATGGTGTAGTAAGAAAGAACTAAAGCCACGAAATGCCAAAATCGGCCCTCTCACCAAAATACGTGAAACTTTCTCAAATAATACTTTAAGATTTATAAGTTATAAAACACTTTATTTTTTCACAATATCTTTTCTAGTTTTCTTTTTACAGTCATTCAAAATTTATATAGTTTTCTACATGTTTACGATGACGTTGACGTTATTTACTGTGATGTCATGAGGAAAAGGTTATGTATAAGAAGGTAATATGTACGTAAAGACCCTGATGCCATACACTGAATGTAAAATCTTTATATGGAATGAGAGAAAATAACATAGCACAAAGAAATACATATTATAATTACTTAGTTTATTTTTAACAGAGCATGTGCCTCCCCAAAGAAAAATCTTCAAAGATATAATGATAAACAGAAATTGTGTTTGTTCATTCAAATGAGAAGTTTACATGCAAATAAAGTGTTCAATTATTCCAACTTGGGAAATAAAGTTAACAATAGTAAAATTTATCCCAAAAAAGGGGGGGGGGGGATATAGTGTATATTGCATGCAGATCACACTTTATTCTATTTCATAAAATACCACATGTATTCAAAAATACCCTGAACTTAATTTTGAATTTTATTATTGATTTTTATTCTTGCAATAATTTTTAGATCGAGGCGTGGGGCGATATAAAAAAAATTGTATCCAAAATGGTGACAGGTCGCAAAATTTGCCAAAAAATGGTGACCGATACAGGTTTAGCTTGTTATAATATCTATCTGCATGAGTTTTCGCGGAAAATATGCAATGGATATTTAAGAAAGAAGGTCCAAGCTTTTTCATACTATGATAAATTTTTCAATTTGGGAGACTTTATTTTACTCATAATCACAGGGCCGATTTTGATACTTCGTGGATTTAGTTCTTTATCTTTAACAAGCCGATATTTTTTTCAGAATTAGCTAAAAGGCAGCTTTGAATATTTCAATGATATTGTAAACGTAAATGGTATTAACTAATGAAATGGTTTGATGACAAACTTTCATGTAAAAAAAGAAAACTAGATTTGTGAACATGTGATTATAAAAACAGTTGTACCAAAAAGTTTTAAAAATTATGATTTTTTCAAATATACAGTATGAAAACATTTTTCATGGGAACACAACTTATGAGTTATTATGTAAACGACACGTTAAAGTATGTGATATAAATTCAAAGTTGATTTATGATATTTTCTGTCATGAAAAATTTATACCTCCACTACATCAAACATATGACGGAAACGTTTTGGAATACCAAAAACGGCTTGGAAATCAATTTATGAATAAAAATATCATAAGCTATTAAAGACAAAAGCATATCAGATTTTATCTATTGATTGTTAAATAACCTACTATGTAACAGAGAAATGCTTAGTAAATGGAAAATTGTACAATATGATTTCTGTGTTTATTGCAAAAATATTAAAGAAAACAACGAGCATTTTATCGTAACATGTAAAAATGTTTCTCATATATGGGATGTTGTTAAGCAAGTTTTAAAGTTTGATATATCATGGAAAACGGTTGTGATAGGATTTTACTTTGAAAACAATAAAAAGACACTTTTTTGAATAGCACAACATCCTTATTTGCCCGTAAAATATACAAATACAAACTGTACTGTAGATAACAAAGACGAAAAATCTCAAGAAATATGTAATCACGTAAAAAGCAAACTAAATTTTTATACAGAAGTATACATAAAAAAAAAATTCATGACAAACGCTATGCTAAGGTTGTGAAAGTTATCAAAGACAAATTGTAATTCATATATCTTTCTAATCTCTTTTCTTTCTTCTTTTTTTTTTTACTTTGAAATTTTGTGCCTTGAACTTTGAGAAATCTTAAAGAAAGAAAAGGAAAATATATATGTAAAATAGAAATTTGCATGCATATGTATATTTAATTTTTGAAAATACTGAATTGACAACAAACAACTACACTTTACTTTTCGTAAACATTCTCTATACACGTATAATGTAAGAAGCTCTCACTACACGGAGGGGCCTATCCTCAGGTAGTGCTGCCACAGGGGTTGTGAATTGAACATATGAATGGGTTAACTCTTTATATGCCAGTTTTGTGTTCTGGATATACATGTTTCATTTATATATTTTTGTTTTTGTATTTGTTTGTTTGTTGTTGGGGTTTTTTTTTTGGCTATATCATGTCAATGAAATTAATTAATTATGATACCGATACATATATGTGTATGTAAGCATATGTATATATGTGTATATAGTGTATATATACATGTATATGTTTTTGTATGTATATGTATCTATGATACATCCAATCCATGGGGCCCTTGGCACCCTAGGTGCGGATTAAAAGGGGCTCTCTGCAGAGACTTTAGCCTTAATTAATATATATATATATATATATATATATATATATATATATATTCTGATAATAAAGACTGAAACTGGAGGGGGGGGGGGGGGAGAATTCGAAGAATACAGAAAATGTGAAAGAGGAGGTAAATAGCAAGACTATAGTTTCCGTAAAGCAATCTAGAAGTGTGTAAATGGTTCAGAATTTCATGCTAATCATTACAGCTGCATTTGCATACTATTTGATGTATCTACAAACACTGGGAATAGACAAAGGGGTTTTTCCCTAAAAAATTATGTGAAAATATTTGTGACAACCTTTGACACTAATTTAATCATATGCGAAATCGATTTTTGAAAATTGATGTTTATAGCTTACGTCAGTAACTAGATATTGTCATTTAACAATTAGTTTCTGTTAATATTTGTTCTGTGATGTAGCTTAGTGAGAACTGGAATACTGTGGCAGAGCGCTACGAGCTTAAATTAAGGATGAAAGTCAAATTACAAGCCACTTGAAAATATATTTCAAAACTGTTCACTGTTCATTTTTTAAAAATGTATTTAACATACATGTTTATGGATTTTAAATTCCCTTTCAAATTATATTTTACTGTTATATGTGCATACAAGACAATCACAAAAATAACATGATATTAGAAAAACAAAGTTGTAGTGGCGTCGAGATCGGTGGGACAGATTCTTTTTAAAGTTTACAGGGATCTCTCATCATAACGAGAAATCTTTTTGTTGTATACATGTAGACCCTGACATTCAATTTACAATAGAAAAAGTTTACACAGTATTTATTTTAGATGATTTCATTTCGGATCCCCCCCCCCCCCGCCCGCAACACCGAACAGTTAATCCCTACATCTAACACGGATAGATACACAATAATTGGTGACCATTCCTAAAGAATTGAACGTCTGTTAGAAATGTAAAATATACACGAGTACAAATAAAGTGTATCAATGATGCGGATTAATTTCCTTATGGATTGCCACGTAAAAATGTGGTCCTTTATTGTGGCTTCATCTTACCCTTCAATGTCATGTTTTGAATGTATTGTCGCGGTAGCTCAGTGGTTGAGTGTTCGCTTCGTAACAGGGAGGGGCCTCCGTGGCCAAGTGGTTAGAGCATCACGCTCAGAATCACAAGGCCTCTCACATCTAGTCGGCGCGGGTTCGAATCTCGCTCGCGCCGATATATGTGAGGAAGTTTGTCAGTTTACTTCGGAAAGTCGGTGGTCTCTTCCCGGGTACATTGTATCTGGGTTCTCTCCTCCACCAATAAAAACTGGACGCCACCAGATAACTGAAAAATTGTTGAGTGTCGCGGAAAACAACAATCCATCAACGTAACAGGGAGGTCGTGTGTTCGAGCTCCGCTCGTGCCATGGCCGCGTCAAACCTACAACGTAAACATAGGTAGTGATTTCTTCGTCAAACGTTCGGCATTTAGAAGTGAGAATCACGGGTCTTTCGGATATGACCTTAAAAACTGCAGGTGTTGGCACGTTAAAGGACCCTCACTGCTACGATGCTAGGCGTTAAATATGGGTCTAAATTTGTGGTCACCTAAAGCTGATGACGACTCAGTATGAGTGAACAATTCTCAACGGGACGTAAACAAACGAACAAGCTCTGGTGATCTTGAAGTGACGATTCCCTCCATATATTACCATATGAAACTTTAATCCCCTATTGAAACGCCATCCTACACTCCGGGGTTATAATTTGAACTAACTTGAATCTGCATTACTATGGATACTTGCATATTAATATGAGTAATAATCACGGTACTGTTGGTCTAAAGAAAAGATATATTTCAATATGCATTCAATTACAAAAAGTCTTCCCAAGTTATCATCCCGCCCTATAAATAAGGATTTATTTGATCAACTTGAATCTATATTACTTGAGGATGCTTGCAAATCGTCCCTTGACATAATGTATAAACCACAACTTCTACATGCTTGCTGAAAATGCTGTCTTATAATATTCTGTTTCCAGAAAATTGAATTCAACAGGTTTTTTGTTTTGTTTTTGCTTTTAAGTTTAACTAAGAAAGGTAAATAAACATAATTTTATGAAAACTTTAATTAAATATCTATGAAAATATGAAGCATACATAAGGATTTACTTAATCATGTCTCTGTTTTAGATGATGCCGAAGAACTCATCAGAGTAATCCCAGACCAACATCGAAACAATTTTTTTGTATTAGTATTGAATGGAACAATGCTTTAAACCTTGTTCCCATTGTCAAAAATTAAAAAAAAAATGTTAAGAATCTTTAATATCATTAAGTTATTTTTTTTAAACATGCATGTAATTTACATATTAATCCTGCACAAACGTATAGCCTCTTTAATAACTGATCGCCTTCTGACGGCCGGAAGTAAAATTGTGAAAAATATATCTAATTTTATGAAAAAGATGTGTTCATGATTGTATGCAAAGTGAATGAACGACAAAATTGCATGTACATTGTGTGTCATGAATATTTTTGCTTTAGAAGAAAAAAAAGATATAACTCGCAGAAGTTTTATGTGACATTGTATACATAAATGACACCCACCCACCCCCCCCCACCCCCCAAAAAAACCACACACACACACACACACACAAAGAAAACAAAAGAAAAAAATACAAAAACAAAAAAACAAAAACAAACAAAAACAAATAAAAAAAAAACCAAATAACCCCCCCCCCCCCCAAAAAAAAACAACATATTACTAAGTATTCAGGCCTGGATGTCTCGAAATAAACTTAAGTCGAAACTTAAAATTAAGTCTGAGATTTTACTCAAATTTTTGAATGCTGAAATAAAAGAAAACGTAATATTACGTACATGTACCGTCCACTCTTAACAGAAGTTCCACTAGTTTGAGTATTTTATTTGTCGGGTTTCACAACCAAAATAAGAATTTGTTTATGAATTTTTCAGCGATATTTATTCCTTTATATTTTTTAAAGATGGTTTTGTATGAAATAATATACTTTTGACCGAGGTATAGAATTATCATAAATGATTTATTCCTCGTGTCCTCGTGATTAATGCTTCTTCTTTATTTTTATTATTATTTTTTTTTTTTTTTGTTTTTTTTTTTTGTTTCAGTTGTATATTAACAATTCTATTGAATGAGATTTCATTACATTTACATGTGTCGTTCTAGTACTTTTGATTCATTTTGATTTTCCGCCCTATTGGTTTTAAATGATTTGTTTTCGTCTTTCCAAGCTGACAAATCTACGTCATTAGCACATTTTGTCAATTTGAGTGGCCACCGTTACGTGCTCCAGTTTTAAAACAGTATTATTATTTTACCTGTCTGTAATGGTGTGATGCACTCACAGAACGTGTAAACTGTACTCTATTCATGTCAAAAATATTTTTGATCTAAATCAAAATGCGCTACAGCTTGGACATGAAAAATTATTATAGACTAATTTAGGTTAATTGCCATATGAAATATTGTGTGCTCTTTTTAACTATGGTTTTAAGAAATAATAGAGCCTGAGATGCAATTTCCCTATACATATATCAATCATGTCTGCACGATTCCTTATATGTGTAAATTCACATTCACTGTGTGTTTTCTGCTGAACATATTGATGTCATTTGCACCAATGGAAACCAATCTAATTTCTTTCACTTTAGTTAGAACTTAGGTCCAACTTTTAGTGCCGTCTGTCAGAATATGAATATATACATTCAATGAACTCCATGACGTACGTCGCGATATTGTAGAAATTGTTGGAAAATATGTTTTCTGAATTTTTATTTTTTTTTTTTTTTTTTTTGCTTCACTTGTCATAGGATTTCTTCTAGAAATATACTTATATAAAGGAAAAACTATCCATTATATATTTACGATGTTATATTCTGAGATTTTAGTGACCTAGGCAAATTTTGTAGATTTTAAAAGAACAATTATTCCATACAATATCGCAATTTGTTATGAATGTTAGAATAAACCAAGCATGAATTTAGTTAGAAAAATCTTTCAGTATCCTCAGAATGCTGCGTGTAAGTCTACTGCTCATGAATATAATGCATACGAAACGTCTAACCATCATACCAGCATTTTAGAACAAGACAGATACACATGTATGTATGTCCTGTAGAAACAGCGAATCGGTCATTCTTGGATAACCATCTTTATTAAGGGGGATAGAGAAGAAGAAAATAATCGCATCTCACGTTTTCTTTTGTTCAAAGTAATTCAATTAAAAATCAGGTGACATGAGTACATGTGTAGCTAGATATGCATGACATGAATATGACAATGGAATTTCAAACAGGAAACAGTTAATTTAGATTAATTTCATTCGTGATGCAAACATTTGAACGATATTAGAATTTAAAGTAGGTATTCGAAATTCCAGTCAAATTTAAGAAAAGAAAGAAAAACATCACCAAAGGTTTCCTGAAAAACCTGTCGATTGTCTGCTGTCAGTACCGGTCGCACTAAAATCATAATTTTGATCACAGAACACAGAATGCTCGTGCCCCGTGGGGATCTGGATTGTTAGAATAGATCCTCAGTACCCCTTGCTTGTCGTAAGAGGCGACTAAATGGGGCGGTCCTTCGGATGAGACCGCAAAAACCGAGGCCACGTGTCACAGCAGGTGTGGCACGATAAAGATCCCTCCTTGCTCAAAGGCCATAAGCGCCGAGCATAGGCCTAAATTTTTCAGTCCTTCACCGGCAATGATGACGTCTCCATAGGAGTGAAAAATTCTCGAGCGGGACGTTAAACAATACATTATCAAACAATCATAATGCTCGTGGACGCAAAACTTCGGCCTCCCCACCCCATCTTTGTATTTTTTAAATGTTCAGTGTGTGGGTATCTAGCAAATATTTTGTTTCAGCTCACTTGAGCTGAAAGAGCTTTCAGCCCATGAGAGTTTTTCTGATTACAATTTGTCAAACAGCCGTCCGTCTGTACATAAACTTTTTAAATTCACCCTCTCCATGCAGAACTACTGGGACAATTTTAACCACACTTGGAACAAATAATCTTTGGGTAAAGAAGATTCAGTTTTTCTTTTTAAATGAAGGGCCATGTCCCCTTCAAAGTGGGATCAAGAAATAAATTAGAGTAGGGGTCATTTAAAATTTGTCTACTATATGTATTTTCTTTCTTTGCTTTTAATTCTTTCAATTGTGCATATTTAAAATATACTTCACTTAATATCTTCAACTTTTGGAACTTCAAATAAAACGGTTCCATTTCAGTTCTGTGTGATGTTTTGCGAATGTCTTAAAAGTTAACCTTACAAGTATGTCATGTACATTTGAAAAGATTGTGTTCTGTATTATACATGTATAACTATTGAATAGACATATTATATTTATAAAGATTAATAGGCGCATTGTTTACAAACGTAAGGCGTCCATAAGGAAATGGCTATCCTTACAATATGTAAAGATACCAAAAGCGACAACACCGTAAATGTATATATATATTAACATTGATATCATTCTGTCTTATGTACATGACTTACAGATGGCTATGCAAAGCACAATTTTTAAAAAGAATATACTTATCAAAAATGTAATTAAGTATTTTAAATATAATTAAATAAATTCTACTTTTTCCTTTGGAAAATGAAATCTACTTAATGACAATAGAGTATTATCAAAATAAATTACAATGGAGTAATAATAACCTTAATCTGTCTGAATAAATTACAATGGAGTAATAATAATCTTAATCTGCCTGAATAAATTACAGTGGAGTAATAATAATCTTAATCTGCCTGAATAAATTACAGTGGAGTAATAATAACCTTAATCTGTCTGAATAAATTACAATGGAGTAATAATAACCTTAATCTGCCTGAATAAATTACAATGGAGTAATAATAACCTTAATCTGTCTGAATAAATTACAATGGAGTAATAATAATCTTAATCTGCCTGAATAAATCACATGGAGTAATAATAACCTTAATCTGCCTGAATAAATTACAATGGAGTAATAATAACCTTAATCTGTTTGAATAAATTACATGGAGTAATAATAACCTTAATCTGTCTGAATAAATTACAATGGAGTAATAATAACCTTAATCTGTCTGAATAAATTACAATGGAGTAATAATAACCTTAATCTGCCTGAATAAATTACAGTGAAGGACTGACTGCTTGGAAATAATAATAACGATATAAAAACGTTAAGCTTTTTAATGTTTTGCCTTACACATTTAATGTAAACCGTTTATGCTTACAAAGTAGTCTTGGTGGTATCAAGACGTTACGGTGGAATTTAATACTTGCGTCAATAAGTTACCCTGCTTTTCATTGTAATATTTGCCGCCAAATGCTTTCGGCAAGGATAAAGATATTTAAATGATATGTTTTTAACAAAACTAAAATTAAGATACAGCAAATAGCTACAATACTGCGTGTCAAAAACGTGATATTAATGGATCGACACTTTAATTGAAATAGTTTATTAATTTAATAGCAACAAATGGTATGATAAAGTGATAAATTATAGAAACATACCGGTATGCAATCTTTCTTATTTAAAAAAGAATAATAAAAATGAAACAAAAATTTTAAAGAGAGGGACATATTTTACAGATACACATATATCCTTACGGGTTCCTCAAATACCTTATATTATTACTCGTGACTGAAGATGATTTACATGTATTCATTATCAGAAGCATCGATTAATATTTCTAGAATTAGTTTGAATATTTTTTCACATTCATGACAACTTCTCCAGTCGAATTTCTCGCAAACTCCTAAATAGAGCAGCTCGTCCTAGAAAAATGAAAACCACAAAACCGCAACGGTTTGTTGCAGAGAAAACATTGGAGAATGAAGGCAAAACAATCGATGACATTGTTGATATTCAGAGCTGAAAGTCATTAGTATATATTTACATTCCAATGTTTTTGCCTTTGGTGTATTTTCATAAAAATCACATTTATTTTCGAAGATAATCCATCAAACTCCAATACGGATAAAGCGGCCGTGTTTGTGACCTCTTTGCATGTATTTCAAACACCAATCCATGTAAGAATAGATTTATCAAACAGTACGAAATTTACGTTTTGGAACTAACTACGAATCTATTTACGTCAGATTTTGGGAGGTTTTATCGCTGCTGCAATTAAGCACAATACATCTCATCAACTAAGAGCAAGTTTTGTTTTTAATAAAACAAAATCAAATCGCAATTAACACAGTATTATACGATTAAGATTGAAATAAACACTGTAACTAAAAATACATTTCGTGGTTTGACATAATATCAATACCAATCAGTCAGCGATTATTCAAAAAGTCGACGCGTTTAATCACAAAACTGCATATACTAGCAAAATGTGGAATGATTGATTGATTGTTGTTTTTCGCCACACTTAACAATTTTTCAGTTTTCAGTGGAGGAGAAAACCCTGATACAATGTACCCGCGAAGAGACCACCAACCTTCCGAAAGTAAACTGGCAAACTTTCTCATATATATCGGCGTGAGCGAGATTCGAACCCGCACCGACTAGAGGTGAGAGGCCTTGTGCTTTTGAGCGCGACGCTCTAACCACTCGGCCACTGAGGCCCCTAAAATGTGGAATGAGTATAACTTTTAAAATATTGTGGCTCAAGTACAAAATAACGTTTAGTCGCAATAAAAATCCACAAAAATATGAAATGTATAAATTATTCTTTGTCTAAATCAGTTTGCTACAGAATGTGGCTCACTTGTTCATACACCGACGCTAGTGTAATAAAGTACAGAAAGTATAGAGGCGGATCCGGAATTTCCGGGGGGAGGTGGAAGTAGGCATGTGAAAATCAAGTATTAATCAAAATACTCTGCCATTTTAGATGCCAAATCTGGAGATTTACTCATATCCTTTTGTAAAGTTGTGGCGGTAAATGGAGGGGCCGCCCCCCTCTGCATCCGCCACTGAAATACATGCGCATGATAATTTAACGATGATAAATGATAGGGTTACAGCTATAAGAGTTATAGGCACTTATTTCTGCAAATAAGTTACTAACAATAACACGTTTTATTAGTAGTATACAGACATCGTAACTTAATCTTAGAAACAAGTGTCTTTGGTTAGAGCATCTAAAATGATCTCTAGAAAAGCAGCTAATTACAATGTTGTACAAATACTAAGTTATTCCCATAGCTATGGTGAATAGTTTGGTCTCTGAGATTGTTCTAAGACAGGCATTGCTATTTATTTTTCATTAACGGGATTACACTGAGTCAAGAAAGAAACTTCACATTCTCTTTTCAAGGCACTTAAAACAAACAAGAGATAATAGGGTGGTGCCAGTGATTTTATTTCATTGCTGAGATGCGTGTGTGATGTAATCAATACACTGACAGTGCCACAGATCTGTTCAGTTAGGCTACACGCCGTTCCAAAACATTTGTACACAGAATGTCAAGTCACAAGAATGAAACGTCGAAATGTCTCAGTTCAATATTGAGTATGGCCGCCTCGCGCATTCACCACAGCCATGCACCGTCTCCTCATCGACTGCCTGATGTTTGTGAACACATGGTTGGGGATTCGGCGCCATTGATCTTGCAAGGCAGCGCCAAGTTCCTGCAAATTCTGCGGTTGGTTCCTAAGTTCACGAAGCCCTCTCCCTAGTGCATCCCAAACGTGCTCGATGGGATTAAGGTCAGGGGACCTCGATGGCCAGTCCATGACGTTGATGCCAGCATTTTGAAGGAAATGTCGTGTCAACAACGCGGTGTGCGGCCGTGCATTATCATGCTGGAACTGTAGACCTGGACCATGAGCCGCCATGAAGGGAATGAGTTCAGGGGTGAGTACCTGATCGCGATAAGCAGCAGCTGTGAGGTTTCCATGGATGACCAGAAGTCTGGAACGGTTGTTCCCACAGAAAGCACCCCATGCCATGCAACTTCCGCCCCCGAATCTGTCCACTTCCTGCACACAACACTGGGCATACGGTTCATTAGGTCGTCTCCAGACTCTTAGCCTGCCGTCCGCAAATGTGAGGGTAAACCACGATTCATCACTAAAGACGACTCGATTCCAGTCTCTCTGGGTCCATCGGAGGTGACGCTGACGTCGATGAAATGGCGTCAAAATTGGCCCACGAGACGGACGTTGAGCATGGAGATTGGCAGACCGCAACCGATTTCGGATGGTCTGTGCGGACAGCCGACCTTGAAACATCTCAGCTCTGGTTCGTGCAGCCGGCAGAAATCGGTTACGAAGGTGACGTAGGACGATGTTCCGGTCTTCAACTCGTGACGTTACACGTGGACGACCCGACCTTGGGCGATCAGCAGTGGTGCCAGTTTGTTGTAGACGATGTCGCAAGTCATACACAGTACGACGGCTGTATCCCATTGCTGTTGCGATGTCAATAACTGATCGCCCCGCTTGCAACATGCCAACGGCACAATCACGTTGCACATTTGACAATCGCGGCATTTCAAGTACTGTTACAAATGTGGCTTAAAAGTGGTTTTTTTTAATGTTTGAGGCCATGGCAAACATGTGCAAATGAATCCAACTTCGATGTGGAGTTCACAACATTGAATGCACGTGCAAAACCTGATTTGGCACGAAAGGCATTTACACAAGAAATGGATGGCTTTGAGTGGGTTTGGCTAACGGTTTATGAGGACCTGTTAAGATACATTCTGTTTTGGACATATTTAAATATATTCCTGAAACATTGCTGAATTTTTCTGTAATCTTCATGGAATGTTCTAGAGAGATTTCATCTTCTAGAGGAAGAGTGCACTCATCGGCAAGCTGTATAATGTTTATATTGTTAGTAATTCCAGGTTTTTGAAACCCTTTAATATTTGAATTTGATCTAATAGCTACTGCTATTATTACACTTGTTATTATATTTATGCACCAAAAAATATAAATTACAGATGCAATTTTTTTAAACATACTAAAGACTGGATTAGTAGTTCTACAGAATATTCTGAAAATATTTTGATTTGTGGTGACCTTAATTGCTCAAAAGAAAATGAATCGATAAAGGCATATCACTGAACAAGCTCGATTTACATGACACATGGAAAACTATGAAACGGAGACGAAAGGGGATATACATGGTGTAATGGATCAAATACTCCGACAAGTAGAATAGACTATATACTACTATCAAATAGCTTTTGTTATCAATATGAAAATGTAAGACCTCAAAACATTTCTGGTTCACACTCAAATGGTACAAGGATGTCTGACTATATATAAAGACCTCCATTTACTCTATTCTCTGATTGTAAATGAAAACCTTATAGGTCAAGGTTATTGGAAATTTAACATATCGCTAATCGAAAATAAAACTTTCA